>PPOJ03000044.1:0-85070 GCA_003708845.3 Sungouiozyma intestinalis | reverse complement strand
ATTGCTGCCAGAAGAACTGGTTTGCTACGTGGTTCTCAAAAGACTCAAGATTAATAGAATAGATAAATTCTCTATATCTGAACTCATATTATCCTTATACTATAACGTTTATTTGTTAATCTTTTGTAGCCTATATACTATCAACTAAAGCAACAATAACAAGAATCTTTAAAAAACAAATTGCTGATGAGAAGCTTGAAGTTTCCAGAAATAATTTTTATTCAACAATTGCACAAGCTTCCACCAACAGCTATCTCTCTCGGGATCATTGAGTAGTGACAATTTAGATGCCCTACTCATGGCTTAGCCTTTAAAGCACTCGAACCCAGCGTTTGCAAGATTTGTAAAAACGTGACTTGATTTGTAGCGTCTCACCACATAAATTGGCAAACAGGCTAGGGAAGACCATGTCTACAGACTACAATCTTTTTCCACTTATCAGTAACCAACATCCATTAGTTAATTAGTAATTCTACATACGCTTCATGTCCTTGTGAGCATCACATTGGCCACGTCTAGTGGCATGTCTTATTCACGTGATGCATATGTGAGGAAACAAACGGGTAAAATTGCTTTGTTTACGTTTTAAAGATGCTTCTGAAACCGAACCACCAACCACATCATCTCTAACAAAGGCGAGTCTGAACGTATCTGGCTATATTTTCAGTTAAAACTACTATAGTTGTGTAGTTACCTATATATTGGACACTACCATTGCACTGCATATCTCGTCACTACGAAGTGCAGCAGTTTTGCTCTGATTAGCTAAGGTGGGATCATGAAAGTGGAAGAGCTAATTATAGATGGTTTCAAGTCGTATGCGACACGGACAGTGATAACTGATTGGGACTCTCAGTTCAATGCTATTACTGGGCTAAACGGATCCGGGAAATCCAATATATTAGACGCCATTTGTTTCGTGCTGGGTATCAACTCCATGAGCACAGTGCGGGCGCAAGGTTTACAAGATTTGATCTACAAGAGAGGACAGGCCGGTGTGACAAAAGCGAGTGTCACAATCGTTTTTGATAATTCTGATAAGAACAATAGCCCCATTGGATTCACAAATTCACCACAAATATCAGTCACCAGACAGATCGTGCTTGGTGGCACATCGAAGTATTTAATTAATGGTCACAGAGCTCCTCAACAATCTGTGTTACAGTTATTCCAATCCGTGCAATTGAATATTAATAATCCAAATTTTTTGATCATGCAAGGTAAGATCACCAAAGTTTTAAACATGAAACCTATTGAAATATTGTCACTAATCGAAGAAGCTGCAGGTACAAAGACTTTTGAAGAGAGGAGGGAAAAAGCTGAAAAGACTATTGCTAAAAAAGAGACTAAGTTACAAGAAAATAGAGCTCTATTAACTGAAGAGATCGAACCAAAATTGGAGAAACTAAAGAATGAAAAAAGGCTTTTCTTAGAGTTCCAAACGACACAATCAGATCTAGAGAAGACTACCACGGTAGTATTAGCCTACAATTATTACAATATGAAACAAAAAAAGGACTCCATTAAGAGCACCCTTGAAGATAAGACGTCCCGTTTAAATGAATTGAAACAAAATATTGAGAAGACTTCTCAAGAGATTAAGAGTCTTAATGAGGATTTGGAGACCATTAAGGAACAGAAAAGGAAAGAACATGATATTGATGGGACATTGAATAAGCTAAAAAACAAGGAATCCTCCATCTTGAATGAACTTTCAAGGCTAAAAGCGTCCAGATCTATCAGTTTGACGAACATTGATGAATGGAATTCAAATTATAAAAGGTTAAAATCTGATATGGCACTATTAAAAACAGACAAACATACAAAATCGAACCTTTATGAATCAATTGAGCAAGAATACAAGGAGCTAAACATCGAATTAGATACCTTGAAACGATTGCACACAGAAAAAGCTGAATTACTGTCTACATTAACTACTGGTATTAACTCTAATGGTGAAACCTCTGAAGGTTATACGGCTCAATTGCAATCTTTAAAGAAAAAACTGAACGATACAGAAGTATTGATCCAAAAATCTCAAATGAAAATCGAAGCAATGCAAAAAGAGCTTTCAAGCAACAATACAAAAACTAAAGATGCACAGAAGGAATTGACTCAAAATACTAAACGTATAGAGGACCTTCAGAAACAGTGTGATGCCCTTAAAGCGAAACTGGCCCAGCATGGCTACGATCCCGCACTTGTAAAAGACCTAAAAGGCAAAGAGGATATATTACGGAATGAGATTTCTAGAGTAAAGAGAGATATAGATGAATTGAAAAAGAAAGTTAGGAATATGGATTTTCAGTATTCGTTGCCCAACGAGAAATTTGACCCCCGGAGTGTGAAAGGTTTGGCTGCAGAACTATTTACACTTGAAGAATCAAACTACGATAGTGCCACTGCTCTTCAAATATGTGCAGGAGGAAGATTATATAACGTTGTTGTCGACAACGAGCATACTGCATCCCAATTATTACAAAATGGGAGGCTGAAAAAGCGAGTGACTATCATTCCCTTAAATAAAATTGCTTCTTGGACTTTAAGCAATGCTATAATTGAGAACGCCAAACAATTAGCTCCTGGACAGGTAGACTTGGCTCTGAATTTAATTGGTTATGAACAAGATGTAGCGAACGCAATGAAGTTCATTTTTGGATCTAGTTTAATTTGTAAGGATGCAGCTACCGCAAAAGCTGTCACTTTTCATCCAAAGATAAGAGCAAGAAGTATCACATTAGATGGTGATGTTTATGATCCCGAGGGCACATTATCTGGAGGGTCTAGAAACTTCTCAAGTTCAGTTTTGGTTGATATACAAAGTTTGAACAAAATAAATATGAAATTGAAACAACTAGAGCATGAGCTTCGTGAGGTTACCAATGCTCTTCGAAAACAGTCAAGTATTTATGAACAAACGAAACCTTTGCAAATTGAGCTCGATCTAAGTCTGCATAAGCTGACGCTAGCGAAGAAAAGTTTAGAATCGAATGCTGCTACTATGTTAATTAAACGAAATGACGAACTCGTATTTCAAATCGAGGATACCAATAAGAGTGTTCTAGCAGACAGGGAAAAAGCAGATCAAATTAAGAGAGATATCAATAAGTTTCAAAAAGATGCTGATGAATTTTCTAGAGACAAAGGAGGAAAATTGAAAGAACTTAAGAAAGAAGTAGACCAAATACAAGAATCCATCGATACCAAAGAGTCCAATCTACAGGATAAATATGAGTATTATCAAAATTTACAACTAGAGATCGAACAGATTTCTAATGAACTTGAAAATAATGAGGCAGAAGAGCTGAATATAAATGAGTCCTTGAGAGAGGAAAAGGAAAAAGTTTTGGACTTTGATAAATCAATTAAATTATCTGAACAAGAGTTAAGCTCAATACACTACGAATTGAATGAAGAGCTGAAAAGTTTATCGTATTTAGATGAAGAAGTCAAAGAAATGGAGAATCTAATAAAACAAAAAACAACTGTACTATCTGAAAATGAACTAACCATACAACAGCTATCACATGATATCAATAAGATCAAAACTACATCTACTAGCTTGGATGATCATATCTCTGAACTTTCTACAGAAAATGAATGGCTCAATGATGATACAAGAGTTGAGTTTGTTGTGAAGCAGCACGAAAATATAAACCTACATGAGTATATTGAGAGAGAGAAACAGTTAAAGGAAAAATTCCAGGAGATGAGACGTGAAGTAAATCCGAATATCATGAGTATGATTGAAAACGTTGAAAAGAAAGAGGCTGCTTTGAAAACAATGATCAAAACCATCGAAAAGGATAAAATGAAGATACAAGAGACCATAACTAAGTTAAATGAGTTTAAGAAAGAGACTTTAATAAAAACTTGGCAAATTGTAACCAAAGATTTTGGTAATATTTTCTCAGATTTGCTTCCTAATTCCTTTGCAAAATTAGTTCCTTGTGAAGGCAAAGATGTCACTGAAGGGTTAGAAGTTAAAGTTAAGTTAGGAAGCCTTTGGAAGGAAAGTCTAGTTGAACTATCAGGTGGTCAGAGGTCCCTGATTGCATTGTCACTAATAATGGCATTACTTCAATTTAGACCTGCTCCAATGTATATCTTAGACGAGGTAGACGCTGCGTTAGATTTGAGTCACACGCAAAATATTGGCCATCTAATAAAGACACGTTTCAAAGGTTCTCAATTTATTGTCGTTTCTTTGAAGGAAGGTATGTTTACTAACGCCAACAGAGTTTTCAAGACAAGATTTCAAGATGGTACTTCTGTTGTCTCTGTCATGTAATAATACAACAATCAAGCTGACAGCAAGAAAACTTTATTATCAAGTCATTAAATGATTGGAACAGACATACGATGACATGTTTTTATAAATATATACATATAAGATCCTTACGCTAATATACTTCTAAGATGTACCTTGAACTCTCTTTCAATTCTTCAATTGCAGCATTTAGATCCACTTTGACACCTCTTTCCTTTGCATCAGCCGCAATTATATCCTGCAGAGCATGTGTAATATCTGGAACTGGCCAAGTTGGTCCACATAGGTAAAATGAACCATTCTTATCCATCATTGCTGATTTCAAATCACCCAAGTTTTCCCTAATACGGTCCTGAATGTAAATTTTTTGAGGTTGGTCTCTTGAGAAAGCCGCACCAATGTGTGAAATGATACCCGCATCTTTGTAGGCTTCCCAGATTTCACCATACAAATATTCTTCTCTTTTATGTCTGGAGCCCAAATACAAATACACTTCACCAATTTCGTGACCTTGCTCCTTTTGCCACAATTTTTCCTCAACGATTGCCTTGAAAGGAGCTAAACCAGTCCCCAAACCACTCATTATGACTGGTTGCAAAGGAGATGGAGGCAACTTCATGACTGAAGGTTTAACACTGACAACCAGCTCTTGTCCTACAGCCAACTCCGAAATATACTTGGAGGCTTGCCCAAATCTCTTTCTTCCTTGGTTATCCACCCAATCAACAACCACAATAAGCAGATGAACCTCATTCGGGTGGACTTTCTGGGAAGATGCAATAGAGTACTCTCTCCTCTTCAAAGGTGAAATTATGGAGACTAGGTCTTGCACCTGTGGCTTGGCGGATGAAAATAGGTTTAACACGTCAGCATATGTATAATATTCAATGTCCTGG
Organism: Sungouiozyma intestinalis; assembly: GCA_003708845.3. Taxonomy (NCBI): domain Eukaryota; kingdom Fungi; phylum Ascomycota; class Saccharomycetes; order Saccharomycetales; family Saccharomycetaceae; genus Sungouiozyma; species Sungouiozyma intestinalis. The sequence goes on along the minus strand of PPOJ03000044.1, from coordinate 79,904 downwards.
TACTTTTTCAACTCGATAGCCCCGCCTGGAGAAATCAGGTCCTCCAATTTCTTCTTTTCATCCTCATTTTCAATAAGCTTGAGTAAAGATTCATAGAACTTCTTAGGAGGTTTACCGAAGATATCCAAATTCTCAGTGAAAAGCTGTAAGACTGTTCTTGCCTCTAATAACTCAGAGTTGTCTTTACTTGGGATCAAGACTACCTCTTCTGGGTCTAAACCGTAGGCGTTCAAAAATTGTAAAACTTCTGCTTGATTGTTTCTCGCATGGATACCGAGTGCTTCACCAATATCATATTTCAGCCCAGTTCCTGTAATATCAAATTCGATATGGAAAATATATCTGTCGTAATCAGCTGGGGTTAATCTTCTATTTTCCTTGACCTTTACAACATAATTTTTCACTGGTAGATCAGGCCTTAATGCGGCTTTTATCCCATAGGCCTCCTTAAACGCTAGTTGTTTAGCAACCTCAGCACTCGTAGAAATTTCAGATTCTGGATATGCTGTGCTTTTACTATCGTTAGGAATAAAGGCATTCTCTTTTACAAAGATCGGCAATACAGCAGTGGAAGCATCATCACTATCAGTACCCTGCTCCTCTTCACCCGTTTTCTCTAAAACTTCAGCTGTAGGGATACTTTCAGCTACAATCTCTTTAACATTGGATGTAGAATATTTTTGAATCAATTCCATCAATTCCTCAGGCACGACACTATCGTTAGATAGGACTATTCTTTTAACAATTTCATCAAGACTATAGTTGAAACATTCGTTCCAAAGTGTTGCTTGTGTTAAAAGTGAAAGATGTCCTGGCGATTCCAGAAGTTCTGTTCTGTCTAAGACTTTTAATGTGATGCCTTTCTCTTTAACAGCGTTCAAAAAATTCTCGGGTAATCCAACTTGCTTGACTAAAATCTCAAGCAAGCTTAAATCTGCTTCAACTAATGATGATTTAGAGACAAGGATGATAGTACCATTTTCTTTTACAGTTGTGACAACATTAATTTCTTTTAACAACTCCGGGCTCTCGACCACCGCCACATCAGCAGCATCAATATTTGATAGAATTCCTGCATTTGATGTCTTGTTTGAAATAAGGATTTGTGCTTGTAAAGTACCAGCATTCAACTCATTATCATATTTTGTTCTTGAAAAGATTTCGGTACTTTCGTCCAACTGTAAGCTTTTAGTAAACCTGAATGGAATCTCGACAGTTTCAGCGTCATTATCTGATCCCCAATAGATTACACGACGCGCATCTGCTTCGTTAGTGTGCCCAATTTTTGTTTCGCCAACAAACGAAGATATAATTTGTTCAACGGCAACTGGAGACCATACAAAGTCAGGTTTATAAATAAATTCTAATACAGCCTGTCTTTTATAGTCTGTGTAAAATAAAGCAGCAGATACTTGTGCTTTCAAATCGCTAGATCCGTCTGAAGATTGTCCAATGACAACAATTCTCTTGGCAGTTCTTGGAATAATAGTAACAAATTTCTCACTATCAAAGGGCAAAGGAACCCTAATAGAAATGACCCCAATGTTGGCTTGCGATGTGGCGACTGACTGTTGAAACAATTCCGATTCCAAAGAACCATAAGTGACAAAGACGGTCTCTGCATTATCAGCTCCTGAATAATGGAAGTTATGAATCTTCCAACCCGTTACACTATTAAATTTATCTAGTACTTGGTCATAAGAAGCGTTTATTGGTACAATACCTTCCAACTTTTTTAAAATCTTATCGTACTCTGAACAACTGTTTTTGACAGGTGCCAGAGTCTTGGCATAGCTGGCCCCATCGAATAAATTAATAGCACCGTTACTAGCACTAAACTTAGTTAAAGCTAAAGCAAACAAAGCAATCTGTGGAGCCTCTGCCGCGTTTACTGGGGTCACAACATAATACTTCAATTTGGAAGCAATATTTAAAGCCGTCAAGTAATCCGTACCGATCACACCGGAAGACTCATCATAATTGATAGCACCTACATTAAATAAAAACTTTGTAGATCTAGCGGTTTTCAAAGTATTAGCAAAATAAGGTAAAGAATAGCTTGGTGCCACAATGCCGACAACGGTGTCATCCGAGCCACCCTGTGCAAAACCTAGCGGAGCTGATCCGGCGCCTGCTCTGACGTCCAATTCCTGGAAATAAAAGTCATTTGACTGAGACCATTCTTTGATTGGTTTATACAACAGATCTGACTCAGAGAATGTCTTATAACCAAATATTGTCTTCAAATTGGTCGATAGAACAGCTGAAATGCTGTCTAGCGGAGTAGCATATGAACCAAGATTCTTTGGACTCTTCGAGACCTCGAATAATGGTAACGTTTTTTCGTTGGTCATGTTTGAGGAGGAATACGGTTGTACAACTTACAACGATTACTTGTGCTTCTTACCAATGCCAACAAGAGGGTCCAGCACAACGGGTACACTTTTTCTTTCAAATCCCACTTCTTATATAATGTGGAATGCAATTGAACAGAATGCCTGCACAGTAAACGGTAGTGCAATTCAGTAAACTCTGACTTGTAAATATCTTGTAACCGGCACTATAACTGAGGTCAAAGACTCATGATATATTTCGCATATGTGAAGACCTGATACCCTCGGCCTCTTGTACCAATACTTCCCCTAAGAAACTACCGTGGAGTCAACCTGACTGGGAGCGGCAGACTCACAATTAAACCCACACTTTAAGAGACAAATGGCGGTATACCAGGTCTGAAATTACTTGCCCGCCCGACAGAATGAAAAGTCACGTGGAATTGGCCCCATATCCGAATCTCGTGAGATGTCACGTGGATTGGCGCTTTACCGTGCCCCACGGTCGGTTACCCTTGAAAGCACCGCTAGTCCTCCTATCTGAGACATTACAGGCTACAAATGCCGTATAATATGAAGGTCCGAAGCTTACAGACCGATATAGGCATTAGAAACGTTTGGAGCAGTCCCACACTGAACTAATGTGTCGGCGGCTGTTCATGAACATACTCACGCATACTTGCTACCAGGCTACCGCTGAACCACCGAAATAACTCGTAGCGTAATATAACATGTCACAGCACTACCCACCAGCCAACACAGAGCCATATTATGCCAGTACTACCTTGTTGAGTCGTTGGGAACTGGTGTGTAGAAATGTGGATCCGTGGTTTTTTGTGTCTTATTTATCGGACCGAACCCTAACGCGCCCACCCACCCCACGCCCTATCGACTACGGAGCGCTCATAGATATCCAAGAGCCCTGGCAACAGAGATGCCTCATCTTCGTGAACCTTTATATAGGGATCAATTATAGAGAGTTAAAGCCGAACTGTTGGAACCTGTTTCCTCCTGTTCAAGGAAAAAGTGCTTATCTCTTGTTCGAACCGTAGCGCGTCTATAACGAAGTAGTTAAGCGTACTCTTTTTGTGATTATTATTAATAAGCGTTTACACTATACAGGAACTGTTCTCTTCGCTGTAGAGCACGAGGTATATAGTTTCTTTTGGGTGTATTACAACAGCAGAACGTTATGTTTACTGGGATTGTTGAGTTGATTGGTACTGTGCAAGAGTACAAAGAATTTGACGACACTCACAGTGGCGGGCAAGGTGTGTCTATTACTATTGAAAATGCTGCTAAGATTTTGGGTGATTGCCATATCGGAGACTCTATCGCGTGCAATGGGATCTGCCTAACTGTGACAGAGTTTGATGAAGACAGTTTCAAAGTTGGTATTTCCCCTGAGACGATCCACAGAACTAACGTATCCACATGGAAGGCCGGCTCAAAGATCAACTTGGAGAGAGCCGTGTCTCAGGACGTACGGTTTGGTGGCCACTACGTCCAAGGGCATGTTGATACAGTGGCCTCGATTGTCTCTAGGCAAGCTGAAGGTAACTCTATTGTCTTTGGATTTAAATTGAAGGACCGCCAATACAGTAAATATATCGTTGAGAAGGGTTTTATCTGTATCGATGGTACATCGCTGACAGTGACAAAAACAGACGACGAAGGTGTTTTCTATATTGCCATGATCAAACATACGCAAGAAAATGTGGTGTTACCATTGAAAAGTGACGGTGAAGAGGTCAACATCGAAGTGGATCTCACTGGGAAAATTATAGAGAAACAGGTGCTATTGACTTTGGAGAACCAAATGGAAAAACAAGGTAGTGTTATCAATAAAGTGTTGACTAACATTGTTGAAAAGAAAGTTGAAGAATATTTAGCTAAGAGATAAACGGGCAAAGTATATGTCCGGTAGCAATGGCAGGGTACAAAAAAAAACCCTACTAATGTGCGCTATATACCCACGTTCATTGAGTTTATGGGTCTCTAAACCTCATACGGATCCGTACATATCATCTGCTGTATACGCTGTGTAAGTAATTTTTTTTTTTTTTTGAAATTATTTAACAATTTTCACCTGAGACCGGAAGCAACAGCTATCACTACCATTACTTGGTTTCTAGCCATCATATACACCTTACCAAGGCATTTTTTAGTAGAGTTAAGTTCACATACACTCGTTTGCTATATTTGGTTACTTTTCTGTACTAGTAGCAAGTTATCCTATCTAGCAACCTACATATTCGTGTGGCAAAAAGGTTTTGTCTCTTTATTTCCCAGCTTATTTAACTCTAAGAACAAGTCGTTTCAAGATTGGCATATTCACACATACTTGAAACCATCAAGCTAATATTTCCCTGGACACTTTCATACTTATAGTTATGCTACCTTCTACAGCTTTGTCTGTTTCAAACATGGGATTTTCTTGGGGATTCAATGCATTGCCAAATGAGAGCAAATCGATGGAGACCTCGAGTTTGACACCTATCACAAATGAACCATCGAAATTTGTGGCTAAAAGAAAGCACTCCTTTGAAGAAGACGAGGGAGATCATATAATGCCTCGTACCAAGGATGAACATTCCGTACAAAGTCAAGTGAAGAGCGAGATTAGTAGCAACAAGAGAAAGTCATATATTGCCAGTGGTATCAAGGGCCAACCATTACCGGTGAACAGAGGGCTTGAGCTAATGGACAAGAGCCAGTTACAGAATATGATTGTGGAACTTCTGAAGATAAACCCTGCTGTTTCGCATATGGTGCAAAATAAGATATCGATGACCAATTTTAAGAATGAGAAATGTTTACAGGTGTTGAAGTTGAAGTTGAACGAAATTTACCAAAATATCCCATATAATGAAGCTTATGAAAACAACTTAACAAACAATAGGTTAGATGACTATGCCTTTGTGAGATTGAAACCATACATTTTAGAATTCCTAAACTGCTTGATAGATTTTGTCTTAGATAACATTCCACCAAGACAGACAAACCTTCATGAAGCTATAAAATTTTTGGATTCCTGTACAGATATGTTAGTTCATTTACCGAGGTTTGAGCTCCCAAGCGATAATTATTACTACGACAAATGCTTAGAACAATTATCGTTCATTTGGTGTACAATGATAGAACACATTGTCAAAGATGTTGCCTTTTCGATTAACGATCCTTCTAATTTGATAAACTGGATGAAAAGATTAGAGTGCCATAACAATCTGGCGATGGGAATGCTGTCTCGTCCTTTAGACCTTTTCAAATCATTAAACTTTGCATCTTCACAAGAGCCATTTCTAATATCATCAGAGTCCAGTAACAATACGAACCAATTCACTACTTCCTAAAAAAATCAGCACTTCTCCTTATTATTAATCACAACCTTATATAATTTTAAATGATAACTCTTTGCATTTTATGAAAAGTACCGGATTATAGAATACCCAACGTATCGCTTTGCTTGCCTTTAAGGTGTGCAATAAATTAATCGTGAATCAATTGTTATTTATATTAACGTTTTATAAATACTTTAGAAACTTCACATTGACATCAAAACGACACCACACTCGAGACAAATATGAAAAGACCAACATTACCAGCCCATTACGACGAGCAAAACGTCAATGCCTTATCTAAAGAAGTATGTTGCATAAGTTAAATGCCTTTTAAAATTGTGTATATGTGAATATCTATTCTGAAAGTTACTCTTATTGTTTTCAGGGTAGATCCAAGCAAGTTGCAAGCCAAGTATTAACAACATAAAAAAACACACTCCTTTTTACCACCTAGATTATAGTTGCATCTTTGTTTGGCGCTGCACAAGGTGCATTATTTGGATTGACTAGTGCCTTCATCCTTAAGAGAATATCAACGACTTATAGAAATGTTAGATTGCCAGTTAAGGTCTTTTATCATTCTGCTTGTATCTCTAGTGGAGCTGTAATGAAAGCAGACAAACAAGTGATAATATTCCAACATAAATTTTATGAAAAGGAAAGTAAAAGAAGAGAAAAGATTCTTGATGAAGCTGCCGACAGAGGTATCTTTTTAGAAGACTCATTTACAAATAACCTTAAGAAATGATATATTTGTTACTTCCAATTACTTTTTGATCAGATGTGTGTACAGTCAGCAATATCTTCTAAAATATAAAATCTATATACTAACTTTAACTAAATATGCAAGGAGGGATTTCTTTTCGTTGTTTGTAATGGTCAGCACTAGTATTACCAAACAGCGTATTTGATCAATTTGAAAATGACAAGCAGTACTGATCTAATACCCTTTAATATGCTAACAAAGAGCCAAATCGTCCATAATATCAGAACAATAGAAAATTCCAACACTCTATAAATTATCTTTGACATTTTTTGCGATTCCATTATCCTACCGTTAAAGCGTTTACTTTTCTCTTGTAGGAGTTTTAGTTTTAAAGTAAGCGTTGTACTAATATCCAATAAAATTCTATCACTTGATGAAATTAAAGTTTCGACTCTAACTGAATAATCGTTCAAAAGTCTCGACGTCCAACTATTAGCTATTTTAAGAACTTTATCAAGTTCTTCATTGTAGATGCTAATGACTTCATTGGTTTTATTGATATTTTCTTTTGTATCCTTGTCAAGCGATATGGCTATCCTAGAAGCGATAGCTTTCTTTTTAACTATCTCGTGAGTTTTGCGTCGATGCTGCATCAAAGAAAGTGCACTAGAAACGTAGCGCGTATCATGCCAATACTGTACCAATTCCTGGTCGATGGGAATCTCTGCCGGGCCATTCTCATCCTCATCAATGATGTTATCAGCTAGTTCTTCGATAAAAAATCCCTTGTCTTTCTTTTTTGCGCTAGACAGAGATGAATTCTTGAGATCTCCGTTTGGATCCAAGCTTTTCCCATCTTTATCAGCTATTTTGGTCTCATCTGTCAAGCCACCTTTGGACTCTCCCTTAGAAGACAGCTCATCAAGAGAGTAATCGCTAGAGATACTCAAATTTGTGCGTTTATGTTTTGCTTCGTTTTTACCAAGTCGATGGGCAGGAATATCGTCTAATAATGGGGAGCGATGCTTTTGTACAGCTTCTGCAGGGGTCATATATGAAATGCCATGTACTTTTGCAGATGAACCAGTGCTGATATTGCTCGGCTCATTGGATAAGCCTAGCCCGGACAAGATCTCATTGCTGTTGGGTTGATCGACCTGCATGTGAGAATGTCCATTCTGTTCGGACTGAGAAGAAGATGCCTTATTCGTGCTTTCTGGGGACGAAACGCCACTATTCCTTGACCACCTTCTGCTTTTGGTCTTATTCATTATTTTTTCAAATGTCTTACGCTTATGCTTTTCTGGTGATTCAGTATGAGTAGAATTGGGAGAATGGCTAGAATCAGAGTAGGAGGGCTCTCGGTTCATTGACGGTACTTCTAAAAATGTCGTTTCATGTTTCCCATTGCCGCTATCATTAGAATTATTCAAAGAGACATCTGAATTCGAGATATTCGATGGCTTCAAATGAGTGTTAGTATTGTTATCTACTCGAGAAGAATCCAAGGGCGCCTTTGTCAAAGACAATTTTATGTCTGAGGTGGAAACGTTATAACCGTGATTAGAATATATGCCTGATTCAGCAGATGATTTGTTGGACTTCATTTTTCTTTCAACTTTCTCCGCTAATCGTTGATGCTTATGCTTTTTTTTACCATCCATTTTATCCTTCGGAGGTAACCACAGCTGCCCATCGGGACGTCTCAGTTCATGTAAGTGTGAGTTCCTCCAAAGAAAGTCTCTATATCTCTCTGATAAATCAATGTACCACTTATTGTTTGCATTTGGTTTCCTGGAAAATTGTGTAATGGCTATCAGTGGCGGCTTTGACATATTAAACTTTCGACTTATAAGTTCATTGCTCTTCTTGTTTCTCAATTTCCTGTTTCTTATTATTTGTAAAGGGTTATAGACATTTTCTACCCCATCTAACAGCTGTCCAGTAGGGATAACAAGAGCTTCATCCCTTGCTGAATATCCCCAGAGCGATTTTTCTAAGACGTTATAGTAATAATCTAAGTATAATCTTACTCTGTCAGCTTTTAAGCGAGTAGATTTTAAAATAGGTGTTCTTTCCTTGTTATCGTAAGCATTAAAAGCAGTTGGATGGTTAACGTGGTCTATTTGATCTTGTATGATTTTTTCAAAGGAGCTGCGATCATTGGAGTTATCTCTGGTGTTTTCTTCTGAAACGTCCCCTATGGGAGATAAAGGAGTATTTCTGCTATAATTCAAATTGTCCATTAAATTTAATTCACTGTCTATTAATATCTTCGTCACCATTTTAACCCTGCCAGAAATCCCAGCAATATGTGCTTGGTTAGCATCCTGACTCTTGGCAATTTCAGCGTCAGTAGACTGGCTACTAGCACTATTAGAAATAGCAGTAGTTGTATCAGACATTCACAATATTATACAATATGTCTTGTAGACCTTACTTCAAATCCTCGTGAAAATCCAACTCTTGAAACCTTTATCCTTATATCCTATATCGAAGCTGTTTAATTTCTCTGACTGTTTTCAATGATTAAGCCAATTAAGTTTTAACAACTCAAGACACTCCAGTCGCAATATTGAGTCTATAGCGCAGTGGAGTAGTCTGAACTGCACGCCACCGATGGGTTTTAGAGAGTAACCGAACGGGCCGATAGTATTTATTATTGCGCTTATATAATAATATATGCAAATTATTATTTATATCTTTACTACGCAAGCAGAGATTAATGTCTAGGTATGAAACTAGGTCCATCGGATCTTTCTAACCATTGTAATGCCGTATCATTTCGCCATAATAGGCCATAAAGATAATCCCATATATGAGGCTGAATTTCCGACACAGCAAGGAAGCCAAAAGAACCAAGAATTCCCATTAGATCTGAAAGAACTAAACCCATTTATTTTGAACTCATCGCTGGATATAATAGAAGACCTGCAATGGCAATTGAATCCCAGTACCAGCTTCAATACTAATATTAGCAGTGGAGGATTTTTGCGTTCCAAAAATACCAACAATATGGATAATTGTTATTTGGGTAAAGTAGACCATTTCTATGGGTTAGCTATTTCGGCGTATATCACGTACGGAGGTATGAAATTTGTTATGCTGCACGGCCCAGGGTCAACAAGCTCCAAGGGAGTCTCAGTCACTGTCGATGATACTGCGTGTCGATTGTTTTACCAGGAAGTCCATGAGCTTTATATCAAGACAATGATGAATACTTTTTATAGACCTAACGATATCATAACAAGTCCAGTATTCGACGCTAAAGTCCGTTTGCTGGCGAAAAAGTATCTAATTAAATAGAGCATTCAGCATTTCGTAACACTATACCATAAGATTTTTATTGCCCAGAAACGAAACCAAAATGCAAAGGGACCTGTTGTAGATTTATTCATTATTTATAATTCCATCGATACATTTATCTAATATTGATTCTAACTTTGCACATGAGACTTCCTCCTCGGATTTTGATAATTCGGACCGTTCTGGTATTTGGTTTAAGAGCCATTTTTCTCTTATCATCCTCGTGAGCACTAATAGTTCTTGTATACCATTAATCAGTTGGTTAGTTTGACTATTTGTCATTATTACTCCGCTGGTCGCCAAGGGTAAATGACTGTTCACATATTTCAAGAGGTCTTCGTCAGAATTAGCGTCGCCACCATCGTTCTCTTCAATATTTTCCAATGCTGATAGCTTAACCAGTTCTGCCAATTTTAATGACAGAAGTTCGGTACTTTGTTGTAATTTTTCATATAAAGCCTGGTTACTCATAGTGTCCAATCCTCCAGCCAGCCGTTGGGTCTACAAATTCAATTTAAAATGCGTAAAACAATGATGAGACAATCACTAACACTATATGATCTACAATTGGAACCATCTACATTATATAAAAGCAGGTAGCTAATTCTTCTTTCCAATATGATATATTGATTCAAAAAAAAATTATGCGCAAGCCCGGAATCGAACCGGGGGCCCAACGATGGCAACGTTGGATTTTACCACTAAACCACTTGCGCTTACAAAAGATGAAAGTTTCGTTAAAACTAGGTACCTTACTAATGCTATGAATGCTGCACGCAGAAATGGAAACTGTTAGAACCATTGTGCTGAATTTATCGGAGATTGTCAGAAATTATTGCAAATCTAAGGATTTAAGTCTATGAGTAATAGACTCTACGTCATTGGTAGTGTTGTTTACAGAGGTGTTTGATCTAAGATCTTGGGAGGTAGAAGGCATGTTGTACCAGATATAATTGGTCGTTCTCTTTATACTAACATAAAAACCAATACATCCTTATGCTCCATTCCAAGAGAATTAGAAGTTGCAGTAGTTGATATACTTTTCACAATTCCTCATTACGTGTCACTTATCATGCTATGACGGCTATCCATCTCTTATCAGGTAAGTGATAAGTATACCTTAACTAGCTTTTGGTAAGTATGCCTTATCCAGCAACAATAATCAATGCTGATTTATAAATATCTTCAGCCCCTATAGATCCCACCTTATTAGCACTTGCTCCTTTGGTATTATCAATAATAGCGTTAAGCAACTAGTAAATAAGATTTAGGTGAAGTTCTTATCGAGTAGAATGTATCTCAGAATATCTGATATACCTCTATCTGATATTGTTATTCATCATGCCTTTTTCTTTTCATATAAAATATAAGATTCTGGTTAAACATTCTTATGATAAAGATGGGAATTAGCCAGTCTAGTATCTCTAAAAGAATTATGATTCCAAATGAAATTTTTTTATCAATTGAATTGTGAGCTCGATTTAGAAACAGTATCTCTTACCTAGATTTATTCTGAAGTGATCTCAGAAACGATTGAAGTCTCTACCAATTAGTAATTCATAAATGTCTCCCCCTACTGCCTATGCATACACTCTTGAATGACTCATGGAGATATCTTTTCCTACTCATAAGTCTGTTATTAATATATAGACAAACCTTAATCTTAACCAACCATTGCCTAGCTATTGGTATGTAACCACATCGGTCAGCATTGTTTAATTAGTTGTACTCAGTTGATAATCCTAATTCAACTTGTAAGGTTCAAAGTCGATGACATGGATTCCTGAGGACCATCGTGCCCAACGTTTACAGCCGCTAATAGGTATCATAAGATAACTGTGACTAGTGTGGAATTAGGATTAGATTTGATCATTTCTTGCTGTTCTTGAGGCCATGCTTCAATAGCCGTCTTTCAGCAGATTATTTCTTGTAGTTAAAGGGAAGTTCTCATCTTAAAGAGTCGGATGAAATATTAAGGAAATACAGATTTATTTTGTTGGAAATATGAGAAAGTTCTAGATTTCATGTCCTCCCATATGAAAAACACCATCTTGATGCTCTTAATTCATTGTATAGAACGGTGAATTTTCTCTTGGCTTGTTATTATGATTCTGACACGCTTTGTCCATATTTTAAATATCATACTCCAGAAAAATGGGCGTGTAATCGAAAAGAATACCGCAAGAACATTATAGCTAATAAGTACCAATTCAGATAGTCAAATATAACCACATGAAAAATCGAATAAGCTTTGCGTTATGATTAAAAACTGGTCTTCTTTAATTACGACGGCTCAAGGATAGTATATTCAAAAAAAAAAAATGGCGTCACAGACAGGATTCGAACCTGCGCAGGTAAAACCCAATGCCTATTTGCAATTTCAATGAAATAGCAGGGCATCGCCTTAACCACTCGGCCACTGGGACACGCGTATTAACGCACAAAGTATACTGTTGTAGTTATAATACGTATAAACCATCGCGCTTCGTTACTCGGAATAGGGTTTAAACACTACTTTTCTGAAGTTCACAAACTGACGTGCCAGTGCTAACAGAAAAAGTGATACTATAGACATCACTGACAAGAATAATATTCTAAATCTAAGGATTTAATACCATGAGTAATAGACTCTACGTTATTGTTATTAAAGCCTTCGATTTCCAATAAACTCAGTATCGGTGAATGCTTGCTGTTAGTGACCCCCTCCTTGAGCTTTGTCATTCTCTATTATTCTCCCTTACCGACGAATAATGCATAAGGTGTAGTACTATACTAACTTCTGCACTTTCCAGTTCGCTTGAACTATCTACATGGACTATTTGTTGAATATCATGTAGTTTGAAGAGAACCAATTGCTATCGAAACCACGTCTGGTACATCCCAAGAACAGTGCAAACATATAAACCATTGCTTATGGCATTAGACTTTATAATTTTGAGTCGATGCGGAGTAAATAGAATGTGAAGCAAAGAATACTTGCGGTCTTCAACGCAGAGTGCTAGCTAACAGTGACCACTCCATTGAATCCATCCTATGTCTGTTTAACTATTCGCCACATATATTACTCGATAGATGCATTGATAGAAGGAACGGATTGAATACAGTAACATATCTTCTGAATACCCGGCACCTAGAGCTAACTACTCTAAACACTAGCTTCTAGACGTAGGAACAGCTAGAAGCGGTATTAAACCCTTAGGTCTCCAATAAGGATAAACCAAGATTTGATGATCCCGCTAAAATCGTCCACAATAAAATCCAGTACTGTCCATATGGATCAACATCGGCATCGAGTCTCAAACTCTACAGTCAACAGCTCGGCATCTCGTTAAGTATGACTGTCGTTGCACTCCCATCACGTGCTATGTTCCAATTGCAATGAGGGCTATTCCTTTCTAGAAGCAAGAACCGAGATAAACTTTCAATTCCCGGTGATAGCCCTTATCTGGATAGATAAGTGATATCTAGAGGATCATTGACTATACAGCTTATAGGTTGAACTTAATTTAATTCCATGCTTGCGATCTGAGTTCTAGTATACCGGCAATTTACATTAATTTCACTTCCCTATTAATAACTGTACGGCCTATTCGATTACATCTATAACTATTTTCATTGTGGAATATAGCCTACTGTAACATTAGCTATGACTACCGTTAGAAACCTGATAAAACAGTACTATGAAACTACCGACAATGATTTGAAGTATATGGCATTAAAACAGGATCTGCAATTCGACAATATTGCTTACGACCTTCAATTGTTGATGAGCGAGCTGTGCTTACCGATCTTGACTAAGGAGAAATCTGATATTGTGGACTTGGTGTCATTTGAAGTGTTACCTCTGATTTTGCAAAAAATAAACGCATTTGATAATTTGGACACGATTCTAATTTCTCCATTGGTTAACGCTTCAGATCTGTTTGAAAGAAGAACTATTGTTGTACAAGCTTTGAAGCATGCTCTTACTATACTCTGTGATAAACATGTTTTGTTCGTGGGAGCTGAGTATTCCAATATCGAGACTATGGTTAACCGGCTAATAACCAATTTCCAGGATAAAAACTTTATGGCTCACAAACCGAAGCTTTGCTATGATACTTTAAGTCTATTACTAACCATTTTTTTCTCTGAGGAGTTTAATCACCCTTTGCCCCAAAAATTGCTCTCTAGAGTGTTAGAGATTATCGACGACGATTCAAGCGAATACAATCTCCTTAAGACTGCTTGTAAGCTGACTTCAAAGCAGGATTTCTCGTCCATGCTATCTTTATTATCCATAAATCAACTGTCGGCTGTCTCTGAATTGTGGTATATTTTCCCAGACGTTGTGCAGGGTTTGTTTGAAACTTGCCTTCTCCATGACTTAGACTGTAAAGAGCTTAGCGATCTGGCCAAGAAATTGCGGATAATAGCGAATCTTCACGTGTATTACGACACAAGGAGATACACGACTTCGACGTATTATCTTAAGGGAGACACAATTGCGAAATTAAATGGAAGGCTAACTGAGATATTGCCAATAGTAGAACTGAAATTGGCACAGAAAAGCTCAAACGCATCCCTTCTGGGTGACGCTAAAAATTCCATTGAATTAGAGCAAGATGAAACGTTAGATATTGAACAAGAAGAGTATCTTAACGCCTTGGAATCGAGTAGTGACGTAGAGTTTGACGATGAGGAGACATCAGTTTGCAACGAAGAAAACCAAGACGAAGAGATTAGTACAATGATTAAAACAATCCTTTCTTATCTGTCTCATAAGACTACACCCGATACTGAGACCTTGGCGCGAGACTTGGATGCGATAGCTAAGATATTCCAATTATGCCCCGAGAGTACTACCAACGAGACTCAGCTTTTCCACGAATTAGAGACCAAAATAGCTGATTGCAATGATATCGAATTCCTTGAAAACAGCATAAATCAGCTTTCTCAACAAGATTGTATCAGTAATTATACCAAGAATAACTTAGTAGCTGTCCTTTTACCGTTACTACAAAGAAACAAGAACTACGTACGCATAATCAAAGTAGGCAATATGAAACAAAAAATTGATAACGGTGTACCATTAAGAGTTATGGTATACTCATATTTATTATCCATTGATGATATACGCTATGATTGCTCCACAAATACCCTTAGGAACATAGCTATTCATGGCTACAAAGAGAAAGATGATGACTTACTGAGCTTCATAAGTCACATATTGGATAAAATCATGGAAGCCCATTATTACACATTTCTAGCTCTAGATAGTGATTTCTTGCAAACTGAAATATGTGATCCTTTAGTCCAAAAGATACAACAGTATGAACCCAACAGCTACGAATATAATACTTACTATGAACTGGTGAAATCTTTACATATTAAGAAGTTACCGCAAAACTTGAGTGAGAACTACACCCATTGATGATCAGACGAGCAAAGCACGTTGACACGAAAGAATAAACACATGACGAACACATTTACTGTTGGAATACGAATGGGCTTATAATCAATAGACCCATGTATATGGGCCTTTTTTTTCGTTTACCTTTATACCACAGTCGTATACCTCATTTAGTTATTTTAGTATTTAAAACAAGGGATTTATTTCATTCAGACTACAAAACTCCGACACAAGTGTTAGTTTCCTCACTAATTTGGCTTACCTTCCATAGACCCTAGTTACGAAGCTCTACGATTCAACCGCTATATAAAACCTCTGTGGTCTTTACAAATTCCAAATACCTCAGTCCCTGTTGTCCACCACCACCAAAAAAAAAATGGCATCCCAAAATTATAAAGATATTGACGACGCTCCTCAGCCAAGAGAAGAAACATATACATTGGTAGATACTAGTAGTAGCCCCGATTACCATTACGGTGGAGCTGCAGGTAACCACCGGACACCAAGTTTGGATGCAACCGAACAAGCGTCTCCTAGACCGCAACCTCAGGAGCAACAATCTAATGAGCAGTTGTACGGCCAATTCAAAAGAAGAGAATCGTACTCTCACGAGGATTACAAGAAGCAAATGTACCAAGATTCTAGTATGTTCCATTAGGCCACTGCTTGCGCCATAACTACTTGCTATTTACAATATTACGACATCTATAAACATATAATTTTATAATTTTTATGAACATGACAATGACCACCAACACAATTGCTTCAACTGCCTGTCGATTGCTTTCAACACTTGCGGGGAGCTTTTGACGGGGCAATAACCTGCGGATACAAACTTCTAAACCTCAAATTTAAAGATTCCTGCCCTAACTCTCAAAGTAGGGCTTTCACATTTTTTGCAAACTCAAAATCCACCTTTACTTTCCATTGTCACCATGAAACAAATTAGTTTCCAGCATAATGAAATGGCTATATAGAGTGAATCCTTGTCCCTGTATGAATAGAGATGCTGCGAGTTTGTTCAAATTTCCTTGGGAGTGCAGGATCGAGCATTGTCTTACCAAGTAAATTGGCAGTGACAATAAATCCGAGGGTTCTTTCAATACGATATTATGCTAAGAAGAATAAAGCAAGAGACAGATTTAATAAGAGGGCCACTAAACCAATAACTTTTCCCATTCCAAATTATATATCCCTCGACAAGTTGGCCAATTTATTGAATTGTAGAATACAAATCTTATTTAAAGATTTGACCGCTCTTGGGTTTAAAGACCTTACCAACAAGTATGTTCTATCGAGGGAATACATCGAATTAATATTACAGGAGTATAATTATGAGTTGCCTGTATCTTCCACGATGAGTGTCACTTCTCAAAATGTTTTAGAGCAATTAAAATCTCCATTGAAACCCCAGTTTTTAGTACCGAGACCACCGGTTGTCACCATTATTGGTCATGTTGATCACGGCAAGACTACAATCATAGATTATTTGCGGAGGTCCTCTATTATTGATCAAGAGCATGGCGGGATCACGCAACATATCGGTGCTTTCCAAGTCGTAACGCCAGAATCAAAGAAAAAGATTACTTTCCTGGATACACCGGGACATGCCGCTTTCTTGAAAATGAGAGAGCGTGGAGCAAATATCACTGATATAATTATCTTAGTGGTCTCGTTAGAGGACTCCATTAAACCTCAAACTGTGGAGGCCATTAGACATATCAAAAATTCTGGTAATGAATTTATGATAGCGATAACAAAGATCGACAAAATACCGAGAAAGGAAGAGAGAGACAAGAAAATTCACCAAATTAAACTTGATTTAATGCAACATGAAATAGTTTCGGAGGATATGGGAGGGGAAATACAAGTGATACCCATAAGTGCCAAGACAGGCGAGAACATGAGTCTATTGGAGGAGTCGATTATTTCTTTAAGTGATATTATGGAAATAAAAGCTGAAATATCTCCACAAACAACAGCAGAAGGGTGGATAATTGAGAGTCGTGTTGATAGTTCAAAGGGTAACATTTCTACAGCGTTGGTCAAGAGGGGTAAATTAAAAAGAGGTGACATCTTGATCTGTGGTAATACCTATTGTAAAGTAAGGAATATTACGGACGACCTTAGGAAAAATTTGACAGAGGCTACACCTTCTCAAGCCGTTGAATTGATTGGCTGGAAAGATCTCCCACATGTGGGTGACGAGTTTATCCAGGTCAAAAATGAAGCAACTGCTAAAAAATATGTTAGCAAGAGATTATCATTGATTGACGTTGAAAGAAATGCTGACACTGTTCAAGGCTATAATCACCAAAAATTTTTGGAAGCTCAAACTAAAATTGAGAACGATAAAGGCGGTAAAAACACTGAACAAGAAGAATTAGAGGATTTACCAGAAGAAAAAAATAACTTGCCCAAAGATGTTAATTTTATCATTAAATCAGATGTATCTGGGTCAGCTGAAGCTGTCAAGGGAGCAATTAGTGATCTAGGTAACGATGAAGTTAAATGCAATGTGATCGCGTCATCCGTAGGTATCCCAAATGAAAATGACTTGCATCTTGCAAAACTCTCTCACAGTGAGATTTTGTGTTTTAATTTAGACAATATTCCCAATACCGTCCTCCACAACAAATTAAAAGTCCCCGTTAAACAACATAACGTGATTTACAAGTTAATCGAGGATGTTATAGAGATTCTTTCTGATCACCTTGAACCAATTTTTGAAGTAAAAGTGTTAGCACACGTGGAGATAAAACAAGCATTTTCCTATCAATTGAAGAAGAAAACCATAAAAGTGGCAGGCTGCAAAGTGAACCAAGGGCGTTTGGCCAAAACATCTAAGGTACGGATTGTACGAGGGGCAGAGGAGGAGATAATTTACGATGGGTCTATTGGTACGTTAAAACATGGGAAGGATGACATCAATGAAGTGACACGAGGTACCGATTGTGGTATTACGTTTGACCCAGAATTCGAGGACTATCAAGCTGGCGATATAATTCAAGGCTATGAGCAAGTCAAGATTAAAAGACACATATGATCAAAACAATTAAAAGAATGAAGTCAATATAAAGGCTTATGAATTCTAGTCTCTACAGCATATCCTGTAAATATTTGATATTATGGAAAATGGGAAAGACGTTAGTTTTGGAAGTTACAGTTATAAATACTGCAACTTTTTATTTTATTTATTTATATATATAATAAGTCATGATTCCCATTGAACGATAGCACATTCTTCAACATAACCCACATCATTATCGTCTAATTTAGGAGTGCTGTTTTCAATATCAGTGAAGATAAGGATTGTGCCCCACTCCATACCGTTTTCAATGGATACTGTTTCTTCTAGATCCAAAATCATCTTAGGCATTAATTGCATCTCAAAAATTCTTTCTGAAGAAGCATTAAAACTGGGTTTTGGCACAGTAAGTGCAAAATCTACTTTTGGCTGTGCGTAGTATAAAGGTTGACCACCAATGTTATATCTTAGTACTTGGGATGTGTTATAGCCAACTATCTCTTGGAATTTCTGGAAAACGTCATCATCCAAAAATTTAGATAACTTCTCAGTACGTGGGTCCATCTTTATAAGATCCTTTTCGATGTCCTCATTATCGCTACCAGTGAGGTCTAGCACTTCTTTATCGATTTTCAAATTTTTAGGAAGCTTTAAATGGTCTGGTTTATTCTTAAAAGACTCCTTTTCCACGTACAATAAGTAGTTTTTAAAACTTTTGCTCTTATCATAATTTTTGTCCTTTTCTTGGTCATGCAATTTTCTCATAGCTTTCGTACTCAATTGAGAGTCATTGGCAGTGGTGACTGGTGCTTGTACATCCTTCTTGGCGAATGGGTTTTCAAAATTTTTTTGTTCAAATGGATTTTCACTTGCAGTCTTGCTCAAATCGAATGGATTGATCTTAAAGTCTTTACCCTCGCTTACTTTCTCATTTATATCAAATGCATTCGATGGCTGAGTGGTATTGTTTACTTTCACACCTCTAATACATCTAACAGAGTTGCCCTTTCTTTGGCATTTCGTACACAGAAACACATACAGCACTCTGTCATCGTTATTATTAATATATTCACAGTTCTCTTGTCTACCTCTCTTTTTTTGCAAATCTGCCATAACTTCCGTCTCCAATGGCGAGAAGGCCTGCAGAAGTAGCTTCATATGGTCTTTTTTTTTACAAGCACCACACTTCAATAACTCCTCCGGAGGCACTGACCCTGGATGGAGCCATACAGGTTCACCACCAATGAAACTGTCCTCGATAGTGACTTCATCAGTCTCCTTCACAGCTGTATCTACAAAGGCTAAATAGACGGTATCTGGAGAATTTCCTTCAAATTCATCCTCTGAACTCACTACATGGTCCGACATACTGAATAGAAAGTAGTTTAACTGCGTAGCAAGACCTCTCCCAAAGCTGTCTCTACAGTATGGCACACTAAAAGTGATGCGATGAGCTCTGCTTTATTGACAATTCGAAATTTTTCAAAGCCGTCTCACATGATATATCTGTATACCGTTATCCAGGAAGGTATCTTGCTGATCATTGCCGGGTTCTTATCACAAGTAGTGCAGCTGAGAGGTCAAGGGTGTGCAATAATAGGCGGCGACACTGTATTTATAAAGTTGAGTGATTTTAAAGTTGGAAATCGACGATTGTAAGAACAAAATAGAGCGATAGAGGTCTTGTTGAACGCAGAGCAAAGAAAGAACACACCGTGATAAGAATAGTCAAAAATGGACTCAGATGTGCTAGCGTTCAGTATTAAGTATTTTGGTTCCATTATTCCCGTGAAACTCAATAAGGATGCTACTGTACTTGATTTGCAAACTTTTATTGAAAGGAAAACCAATGTCCCTATTGAGCGTCAAAAATACATGGTTAAAGGTGGTTTAAACAAAGATAAACAAAACGATAAAATTGGCGCTTACATAGCTCCGGGATCTATCGTGATGCTGCTGGGGACTAAAAACTCCGATTTGATGAGCAAAAACAACGTCAAATACTCTGTCTTCAAGAAATCCAATGACATTTCCAAAGATTATCACAGGGATAAATTACAGCGCAAGTTTTTTCTACATGATATTAGTGATCTGTTCTCTTCTGAAATCGAGGGCAATGAAGATCATCTGATTGTGGGGCAAGTGTCTAAACTACGAAAATCTCAAGACCCAGAGACTTGTAATTACCCTGTTGGGTTACAATCGTTGGGAGATAATAGCTATTTAAATGCCACTCTACAAGTTCTATTCAATACCAAGCCATTGAAAAATTTAATCCTGCATTATAGTTCGAGGAGAAAGAGAAGTGCCGAATTCTTCCAAAATGAAAGAGAGGCACATCACCATAAGTTAGTCATTGAATTGAAAAGACTCTTCGAAAATCTAGACGACAAATCATACAGCTCATTGGCACCAGTGATGCTGACCACGGTGCTCAAAAAATGTTACCCTGAATTCTCCGAGGTTGTGGAAGATGTAGCAAATAGCTTTAAGCCACGGGACGTTCATAAACTGATAGATAAATTGTTTCAAACTTTCCTAATTGTGTTTGGAGAACAATTTATGAACATTTGTAGCATTGGGTTCAATACAATCGACAACGACACACAAGAGACCCAGCATAGCTCCATTGTGCATGCACTAAGGTGTCGCTTTGCTAAGTCGACCACTTACTTGGATATGTCCATGAGAGACGCTCTCATAGAGGGCCCAAATCTAACGAAAAAGATAACCAGGTTACCCGAGGTTTTAGTGATAGACCTCATGCGGTTTAACGATCTAAATGAGAATGATGTAGAGAATAAGATTTTGCGGAAATTTGTTTTCCCATTCAGATTAGATGTTTCAAAACTACTAGAGAAAGATTATTTGAAACATAAATCTATAAATACCGACAGGATAAACTCATGGGAGAGAAAATATTTAGAAGATAGAAACTCTAACAATGCTGACTTTTCTGCTGGGATTGAAGAATTGACTTTTGGAGATTGTCCTCCGGGAGAAAATTATTCAACTTTGTATGATTTAATTGGTGTGATTAGTCACAATGGAGAAACGAACGTTTCTGGCCATTATGGAGCTTTTATTAGCGAGGACAAACATTCCAACGAGTGGTTCAAATTGACTGACGACAAGATCGCCCAGGTAACCAAGGAACATATTGAAAAACTAGCCGGAGGGAACAACGATGAAAGTGCCATGGTTTTAATATACAAGGGTGTAGGTAAATAATCACAAATGTGGTTGTCTATAACATACGCATGGATATACAGGAAAGCTGTATGAACATGAATGAGGTCATACGTTCGTGGCTCGCTTCTCAGTTGGATCTATGGCATCGCTACAAAAGCAAACTGAACTGAACTCCTGTGCCTGGGATACAAGATAGAAATTTTGTGGAACGAACGTAAGTCAACTCTCGGTGGCCAAGTTGGTTTAAGGCGCAAGACTGTAATTTAATCACGAAATCTTGATATCGGGCGTTCGAATCGCCCCCGGGAGACTTCTTTTTTTCTTTCCACAGACTCTAAAATCATGCTCCACGATGATTAGGATATAGCTGCTAAGGATGACCCCATTTACTAATAACTATAATTATACAAACTAGGAAATGTGAATATCAATATAAAGTCTATTTGAGTGAAACGCGTTAAAAAATGTAATTGTAAGTTGAATATTCTATCGTCATATGTTGGAAAAAACAACGGTGAAGGAAATCTCTAGGTACATGAAATTTTCGTAGTTGTTTATCAAGGTGTAAGGAATATTATAAATATTCTATTCTTGCAATTGTTGAAGCCTGGTTATTACTCCTTTGCGTACTTGACACAAGGACTTTGACAATTCTAGACAGTCTAAGCAGCGAAACATAAGTTTCGAATCGTTCGTTAATATTGAAGTCTTGAAGATAGATTTTATGACAAAGTCTACTGGCGGTAAAGATCTAGGAGATGCCAGATTTTCTAACGAAAGAATATTATACTCGTTAGAATTTACTGAATCACGTTTTGGTTTTACGCGAGCAGACGTTTGGAATGGGTCCTCATCATCAACATTGGATGGCTCCTTTCTGTGGGCATTTTCCTCTGGTTCTAATCTTGCAAGAGGGTCAATAGACTCATCAAATAGTTCTTCACCTTTTATTACTTTTCTTCTCATTTTTTCCGCAGATGTCATAGCCAAATCCATATTGATGGCATTAATTTGACTCTGTGAGGTAGACGAATCTTTCAAATTGGAACCACTTCTGTCATTTTCAGAATTTTTCGCAGGTGGATTGGTTAAGCCGGTCAAAACTGGTGTATGATCACCAATCTCATAACTATCAACCTGGTATACACCTGACCCAATAGATTCGCCGCTACTACTTTCGTCACTAAGTTCTGCTATAGAACCTTCTTCTTTGCAAGGGTCACTTTCTGCGAGGTTTAACTTTTCTAATCTTGCATCGATAAAAGCGTCATCTTTGTTAACACTTGATTTTAGTTTGAGAGCAGATGTAGTGTCAATTGGTTTTGTAGAACGTTGGCTAACTGTTTCCTTATTTTGTCGAGCGCATTTAGCTTTTCCTCCAACGTGATCTCCGTCTAACGGTGGATCACGCTGAAGGGTAGTTCTACTACTTGTAGCATTCCCCTCATTCTGTTGAAAATTTTGGAATAAATGATCATCTTGTAGTTTTGCACTTCCAAAGCTTTGTGATTTCTCAGTAAAGTTTGATGCCACCCAGGGCTCAAGGTAAACATCTGTCATTAATTCATGCTCTGTAAGAAACGATGAATATCTTCTAGATTTGCTTAATAGTTCTAAATTAAAAAACCCATTGTCAATCTCATTCAGTGATCTTCTGAGAATTAATAAATCGGAATACCATTTGTCCTTATTCAACAGATTCTTACTCTTTTCATTTGAATTCAAGGCTTTTATTTTATATGCCTTCTCCATTTTATGGATCAAAGAATCGCATATTATACTTAAACCTTTCTCTTTCTTCCCAATAATAGAATAGAGAGCTTCAGATATCAGACTGTAAAGTAAAGGCACCTCATAGTATTTACTCATCACTAACAGATCCAATACCACGGGTGTTAGTAGCCATTTTTGGTTAACCTGTCCCGTATAAAAAAATTCAGCAAAGGCGGTTAAGGTTTCCGTCGACCATGGCATATACAAGGATCTCGGTGTTAACATTGGTTCTAGCTCAAGAATCTTCTGTTCCTCAGTTGGTTCGCTCTCTTCATCCCAGTTATCGGAAGGAAAGACCTCAGACGGCTCTGCTATGCGTTGGTGCCAGCTGTTATTTGCTGTATTATCGTCTAAATATGGATGCTTTAATGAGTTTGACCTTGAGTAACTAGATCTTCTGTGTTCATAAACGGGATTGTAGGATCCATTTATATATGATCTAGCCCTATACGTTGTATTATCACTATTATCATATTGAGCATCATTCCTTGGGTCATTTTCTGCTATATTATAATAACTACTGAATGATGTTCTTGAAGACAGTGGGCTATCGGCATTATTAAGATTGATATCAGGGGTTACTATATTTGGGACACCTACAGGATTACGGGGAATTGCTGGTAGTGGATCTTCAGGAACATCTGTAATGGCTGCAATGCTAAAGTTTAGTTTATTTAGGACGTTCAAATTTTCAACACTGTTATTCCCACTTAAATTTGTGAGCGAGTCATTTTGTTTATCAGAAGAAAAACTAGGGTAGGAGAATGAACTTCTCTCGCTTGAATCATTTTCTGGAGGTAACGCCAAATATTCATAATCATATTGGTGGTTCTGTTTATTGTTTTTGTATTCTAATTCCATTGGGTGAGAACCTCTCCGTGATCTAGCCTCACGTGTATGTGAACCTTCTGGTTGTTTCATCCATGTTGGAAGTGAAAGGCTTCTGCTTGTAGTTGCCAGATTATCAGAATTCCCATGTGGATGCGCCTCATGCTTCTTGTGGTCTTGAAATGGAACTCTAAAAATCAAGCCGCCATGCGATTTGGTGGTAATTTCATTTTTGGTACCAGAGTTAAAAGGTTCTTTTGAAAATGATGTATTTACGGATCGACCTTTAGTTGGGTACAGAAACGTGTCGATATTATTGTTTTTCAAATTTGAGTCTGATTGTTTCCTCTGCTCAGAGATATTAGACAATTCGTTATCATAAAAAAATGGTCTGGCACTAGAAGTACAAGGATCAACATTGAAGGCTTTCCTTCCACGAACATTTATTGGTGATGAATATTTTCTACCAGAGGGTCTGTGCCCAGCGGGAGGATACGAAGTTGCAGAACCTTGAGAGGAGTATCGAGAAATTTTCCCTAAAGATCTTAAATTGCCGTCAGAGTTACTAGACGACACAGAGCACTTGGACCTATCATTTTTCTCCACATCAGCACAGATATTAGTATATGAGTGGGAAAGTAAAAAATCAAAGTATCTGCCCCACCTTTTCCTAAGCATCAATAAAGGAACAAATACAGATTCACCCTCATTTGAAATGAATTCAAAATCTGCTAAATAGTTACCAAACCGTCTAAGAACATCTTTACCCAGAACCATTGCATAGGGAGGGAAAAGAGATCTTATGTTACTCATCTCTACTTCAGGAGTGACATACCTGATATAGTTTTCAAATTGGCTGGTACTATTAGGAGCAAGCAGAGGCCTCCAATAACTATCCTGCTCATGCTCTATTATCTTTTCATACTTCGAAATGTTTTCCTTGACAGTGTCGTGTATCCTCGATGGTATATCTGGAAGAAACCTTTCATAATTAATTAGTTCCAAGTGGGAGCTTCCACCTCTAGAGAAGTTTTTTTGAACATATGTGTCGATCACAGACAAGCTGTAGCAAAGCGCACTATCGAATTTTTGCACACTTGGTAAATGGTTATCGTTATCAGGAGTGCCCAGTAAGATTGCTTGGTGACGTGTTGGCCACACGTAAAGATGCCAATATCTATGGTCGTCTTTACTTTTGCAAACCGTACAGGCTACTCCAATTCCAGTCCATTTCCCAGATGGAATATCATACAAGTATGTTTGTATCTTAGTGTCGCCAGGCATCAGAGACCGGAAGCCTCCAATGACAATGTTATGACCAAAACATTCCGCCGATGGGTAATGCAAATTGAACGGCGTCGCTAGGCCTGTCTTCTTTTGACAAGAATCATATTTCATCCTCATTCCCTGTGATCCTGAAAATATGGGTAAAGCAGTTATTGGAGATAGCGGATTTTTGCAATCAAACAATGGCTGTTGATTCTCCAGCATTGAATCGCCACTGATATCAGATTGATCATCGCTATTTTGGTAGTTGGGCGTATAAAATGCCAATGCTGGAATTTTGGCCCTATTATTTTCCACCAAGATGGCAAAACTTGATTCACCAACCAACCCGAGGTCTTTGCCCTTAATGTTTGTATTTAGTATCAAAGGGTTATATGGGACAGCATCCACTTGCCAACAATCTTGTGATATATTATAAACGTCAACCTGTTTTACAGTTTGATTATTCTCATCTAACCCGCCTACAATCACTAGCTTGGTATCTCTTTCATCGATGTGTTCATTTTTCACAAATATCGAATGGTTGAACCTCTTGCTTATTCTTGAATCTTTACTACTGACTAACGACCATTTTTTGGTCAGCAAGTCTATTTTCCATAACTCATTAACGACTTCAAATTCGTGTTCGTGTGTATCTGACATCTTTAACCCGCCAAACACGTATAAACATGATTCCACACAGCAGATTGCATGGAAGCACCTGGATTTCAACGGTGGCTCACCGTCTGCCACGGACGTGACGACCCGTTGCCACCTTCTTGTTATAAGGTCCAAGAAAAACAGCTCAGAACTGATCCATTGGTCCAGGTTTTTAAACTCTAACCCAACAGCAGGGTTCTTACCAAAATATAATATCAACTCTTTTTGCACCGCAATCGTGGTAATACGTGTCAAATCTAACGGCAACGTCAGCCCACCGTACGCAAACATGTTGGATCTCGCAAGGACCACCGCAGAACCAGTTCTACAATCTAGAGTCAAATTCAGTTTCTCCCAGTGAGGTAAATGCAATTCATCTTGATCCAATGTCGGTAATTTCAATCGAAAACACTCAGCGTTCGTAGGTTGGAGAAGATTCATTATTCGTCGTCAATCAACCAGATGCAACAAATTATACAGATAACTTACCTAGGAGAGGACTTTCTTCAAAACGGGCCCCCTTCTTCACGGTAGAGTAAATAACGGCCAAGACAGAAAACTGGAACAACCTTCTGTTCCGCAACTCCTAACAGCCGTTTCCCACGTCAACGATATAGTATATCACAACAACTACAATCTCCGAACAGTTTTGAAAGCGTACCTGAACCCCACCTTGTTTGACAGAACTGTCAAACGATCAACATTTATACTCAAGTGGGGTTTCCCTTTTCAATGTTTTTAAAAAAAAAAAGAACAAGTTGAGCGCTGTGTTCACTATGGAAACAGGCCATTTACTCAGTGAGGAAGAAGAATCTAGTTGATATTATACAGATAGCACCTGGGTTGCCTCTACAGAACGTCTTGTATCACATATACTTGCTTGCACTTCATAAAGTTATCGATAACCATCCCAAACCCAAGAGACACAGTGTTAAAGGGAAGATGTTTATCAGGCCTTTACTCTTGGTCACAAGCGTGATGGCTCTAATGGACCACAGCAAACAAAGTAGCATGACCAAGATATTTACTACGGTGGTAATTCTCACGGCCCACGCGTTTTGGTGCGACGCCTTCAGCACGATTGGCACGATTGCTTGGGATATTATAGCGCTGATGATCTGCGGGAATATACAGTACCCGGAGATCGACACGTAAGAGACCAACGAGACGTTTGCGTGCGGCTTCACTAGCCGCAAGTGCAGTCCCATGACCAGCAACACGCACCAACAGGAGACGAAGACGCTTGAAAACAACGATGCCGCGTGAGACACGCACAGTGAGTACACAATAACAAACGTCAAAGGTGCCCAGAAGTCACAACTGTTGTTAATGTCGTCGTGCGCCGCTAACTGGCTCTCCTCGGCAGACGTTGATAGTAGAGTCCTGCTCGTGGGGAAATGCGGATACACCACTTGTTTCAACCTGGAATTGATGTCCAACAGGCCTCTCTTCAAAGTCGCTGCCACGGTCTCATCCAGTGTTCCACGTGCGGCGAGCGACTGCAACCGCGAACCCATTGGGTTCGCGCTAATGCCAACAGGGGCACCGGGCCCGAGATCCGGCTCGATAAAATCTGGCTCGATAGAATCACTCATTCTCTTGTGCAATATGGAGGCGGTTCGGATGGGGAGGGATTGCCACAAATTCAACCGTGACCAATATCAGGGAATACCACTGCTTGCTGCCGTGCTCATGAGGTAAATCCGCTGTTCACAATTCATTGAAACTACTTCAGAATGGGCGCACAGCACACATCGTCTGTGGTGATTTTCCAGCTCACGGACGGTTCTAACCGTCACTGGATGCCATTGACCTGGTCAATGGCATCCACTGTGGCCTCGGTATCATCGCGACGCATTACAAAGTTTCAATGGCGAGAAGGAGGGAGGCTATATCCGCTCTCCATAGCTGCTGTTAGGGCTTGATTCTTCAAACGACGCGTTGAAATGAAATATTAAAATCATTTTGAAGAGTATAACCAGTACTATATACTAGGGCAGATTCGGTACTTTGAAGGTCTTACACGGCGAGTGGTGCGTAGTAATCGGTGTGCACATATTGAGAAATTGTCACGACCACACATATGTTGTTTATCCAGTATTTTCTAGTGTGCTGTCTAGCAGTGGTGTCCTCTGCTCATAACGTGCTTCTGCCACCTTACGGGCGTAGATGCTTCTTTGAACAATTGAAAGCCGGCGACGAGTTGTCGATTTCGTACCAATTTGGTGATAGAGACCCTCAGTCGGACACCCAGTTGGAAGGGTCGTTCGTTGTGTACGGTCCAGAGAGAAAGGAAGTGCTAGCATCTAAAGTTGATGCGTCGCATGGGGAGATAACTGTGAAGGCTCCTTACGACGGTAAGTTCCAGTACTGTTTCATGAACGAGAACTCTGGGATCAAGACCAAGGATGTTACCTTCAATATCCACGGTGTGTTGTACATTGACGCCAGCGACGCGAATTCAGAGACTTTGGACGGTGCCGTGAGACACTTGTCCAAGTTGGTCCACGAGGTGAAGGACGAGCAAAATTATATTATCATTAGAGAAAGAACACACAGAAACACTGCCGAGTCCACCAACGACCGTGTGAAGTGGTGGTCGATTTTCCAGATGTGTGTCGTGGTCGCCAATGCCGTGTTCCAGATCTACTATTTGAAGAGATTCTTCGAGGTCACTTCCATTGTTTAGTCTCGCTACATACTAATATAGTGGAATATATATATCAGCGCAAAGTTGGTTCCTGCAAGAAGACAAGAATGCACATGGGAACATCGTTGGGAGAGCAACACTCCCACCCTAGTGTGTTTTAGTTTGGAAAGACGTGCAAACGGACGGATGCTTGCATTGCTTGTTGGACATGGCAGTCCTCAATGCTCCATGTCAACTTTGAGACCTAAAATGCTAAATTAGGGTTATCAACTATTTGAATAATTGAATATCGATGAGCGGTTAGATCCATAAGACCGTTTAGTTCGGTTAATGGAACGTTATCGAACAAGTTGGAACAGCAATTTGGACCTCAAAACATCTGAATAGGAGTGGTTAATACTACGTACTGTTCAGTGTTCAATTGTGCATGGTCAGTGAAAGACTAGCACAAAAGAATGAGGGATTAAACTAAAACTGTTCTTCAGCAATTGATCGATAATACGACTGTTTCTAAGATGATGTAACATTACGATATACCTCATCATCATCTAACCAAGGAGACTATTTCATTGATGAAAATCTTTCATTTGCAATCAGAATTCTTTTGTATATAAAGGTTTGGAAATAACATCTTTATCCAAATTATGTTTAACCAGAATCTTATATTTTATATTAGAAGAAAAAGACCATCGAATAAGTAGAAGCTTAGATACAGTAAATAACTATATCTAATCTATTGAAGTACATTCGTTATTGCAGCTATTCTTACTAAGTCTGATTTCATTGATTATCTAACATTGCTCTCCATCACTCCTCTGTAGAATTTCAATACCCGTAAACTATGGTGTTCTGTAAGTAACCTTCCCAACAATTGAGCATGTTTTTTGAGGTCTCTTGGCCCAGTTGGTTAAGGCACCGTGCTAATAACGCGGGGATCAGCGGTTCGATCCCGCTAGAGACCATTCTTTTTTTTTTTTTTTCTTTTGCTACTGTTTTTTTTTACTGATATAGCAAATATCAGGTAATGGTTTGCATAGTCTAAGGTCTTACTGAATTCTGTTGGTTATATAGTTTACTAATAGAGAGAATCGTAATACTAAGCTCTGTTGCCAAATCTTAGCGCTAACTCTTTTAATTTAATTTTTTTTTTACAACGTTATCCTATATTCAACATTAGAAACTCAATTCTTAATAAGATCTAGCTTTTTATTCATAACGGCGTTTAATCTACAGGATCCCAGCTATCCACTTTCATAGTACCTTTCTCGGCCAAATTGGTATGGAATTTGAAGGCGTTTTTCAACATATGAGGCTCGTGTAAGCATCCATGCTTGGCGGCATAATGTTCGGATCTGTGCAAGTAATCGGTTAGCAAGTCTCTGTAGTCTGGGTGAGCACAGTTCTTGATGATTTCCCTAGCTCTCTCCTTTGGAGATAAACCTCTTAGATCTGCCAAGCCTTGGTCTGTCACCAAAATATCCAAGTCGTGTTCCGTTTGGTCCACATGAGAGGCCATTGGCACAATCGAGGAGATACCTGTGGGGTCAACTTTAGTAGGTCTTGCAGATGGTGCATGCATGATGGACAGTTTAGCATTTCTCAAGAAATCTGCGGAACCACCAAGCCCATTCAACATACGAGACCCATTTACATTGGTGGAGTTAGCGTGTGCGTATATATCTACCTCGACAGGGGTATTCATGGCAATAACTCCTAATCTTCTAATGATTTCAGGGTTGTTCGAGACGACTTGAGACCTTAAGCAAAGTTTATTCTGCAAATTCTCCCAATCAGAGAAGGCTCTCTTAAAACCGTCTTCAGTGAGTCTGATGGAAGTAGCCGTAGCGTAATCTAAGGAACCGTTAGCGAACAAATCTAAGAAGGAGTCCTGTAACACTTCGGTCCACACGGTTAAGTGCTTGAAATTAGCATCGGCAAGACCTTCGATCACTGCGTTGGCAATGTTACCGATACCACTTTGTAACGGATGTAAATTCTCAGGTAATCTTCCGTGTTTCACCTCGTTTCTAAAGAATTCGACCAAATGGGAGGCAATGGCTCTGGACATCTCATCAGAAGGAGTGTTTGGTGGGACTTTATCCCTCTGAGTAGACTCCACGATGGCAATGACTTTTTCAGGGTCTACAGGTATGGAATCAATGCCACATTTATCGCTTGGCGTCAGGTATGGGTAAGGTTTCCTGAATGGCGGGTTCACAGGCATGTCGATATCATGGATACCTTCAAAACTTGGTGTCGCAGTGTTCACTTCGATAATCACTTTGTCAGCTACACTAATGAACTCTGGAGACCCACCGACAGATGGACCAGGAACAATTGAGCCGTCCTCCTTGATGGCAGTGGCCTCGATGATCATATAATCCAAGATCTTATTGTCAGTTCTTTCCTTCGTGTAAAACCCGTAAGTCAAGTCCTGAGGGAACATCGAAAGATGCTTGTCAAAGAATTCGATCTTCCCCTGGTTGATAGCTTTGGCAATTGGCTTCCCAACTTGGTGAGGAGCTCTCCTAATAATCATGTCATTAGTAGCCCACTCGCTCTCCTCGGGACCTGCCGATGCTCCCACAAACAAATTGAACTTGAACTGGCCTTGCAAATTGTTCTCCTTCACATGGTCTAGCATGGCCTGCGGAACCGCCTTTGGCGTCCCCACACCGGTGAAACCAGACCACCCCAAGTACTGCCCGGATTTGAACAATGGAATCAACTCCTGAGGAGTTCTAACTTTGCTTAGATATGGAGCATATCTGACTCTCGACTTCAGAGCTTGGGAAATTGTCATTGCGAATATTTGCTGCGCTGTGCTGGCCTTTATTCAACGTTGAGGAGTCGTTAACAAAGTGTGAATAAGATGTACACAAAAATTAATATCAAGATATTCCCATCAGGGACAACCACTATTCACTGGATGTCAACCATGGCAAGTAGGTATACACTTAATATACGTATGTATGTATGAACTGTTGAGTAGCCCGCATCGCATATAATGCATGAAGAGCACCAATGAGCTCTTTAGGCCGTGTTTCGAAAAGTGGGTCACTCTTTTTTGTCACCAAGGACCTACTTAGCAACCAATGATTCGCGAGCCTTCTTGTTTCGTGTCTTGACGCTTGCAGCAAGTGTCACGGACCCTCTCTCCGTTTATCCGAATATCTCGTTCCAAAGTAGTTTCTTGAGATCCTTCGTGGTCAGAACGTCCTTATAGTGGTCAAACTCGAAGAAGCTGGAAGGGATCGGTTCGCCTTCTGGCTCGTCTGTAGGGTCATGATAGTTTGCCAAGTAAGGGTGGCTGAGCGCGTCGGCCGCTGTGATTCGTCTTGATGGGTCGAACACCAGTAATTTTTGTAGTAGATCGACCCCCAAAGGGTTTGCATGCTTGAAGACTTGTGCCCAAGGTACGGGGTCGTACCTCGGCAAACTGAGTATGTACTCCTTGGCCCTTCGTGATTCGATGCAAGTCAGGTCCTCCGCGGTCGGAGTACCCAGTAAGCCGAAGATTAGCATCAGCTGATGTCTGTAGTCCTTACCGGGGAAGATGGGCCGTTTCAGAAATAGCTCGGCAAGGATGCATCCAATGGACCACAGGTCCATCGATTTCGAGTATTTCGCTGCCGTGAGCATCACTTCCGGAGCCCTGTACCACCGTGTCGCCACATATTCGGTCATCCCGCTTTGTTTGCTCTCTAGTGGGTCGTTAGCGCTGGGACCGGAGTCATCGAGGATCCTTGCCAAGCCAAAATCACAAACTTTCAAATCACAGTTGGAATTGATCAGTAAGTTGGATGGTTTCAAGTCTCTGTGGATCACATTTGATCCATGCAGTGCTTTCACTGCCCGTAATGTCTGGTATATGAAGTACTGGATGTGGTCATCTGCTAGCACTTGCGATGAGATGACCCTATGCAGATCCGTTTGCATAAGCTCTTGGATGATGTAAACCTCGCGGAAGTTCTCGAACGACTCGGGCCTTTGGATGTCGAAGATCGAAATGATGTTTTCATGTTGGAACCGTTTCAAGATCTTGATCTCTCGTAGCGTTCTCAGCGCAAACAGCGGCTTGTCAAAGGGCTCGATCTTCTTAATCGCTACGATCTCCTTCGTTGGCTTGTGAACCGCGGAGCAAACCACCCCGTAGGCACCTTCCCCGAGTAAGGCCTTCAATTGGAAATCGCTAGAGATGTTAAACACAATCTTCTTACCCATAGTGGCCTTGGTAACTTGCTCAGTGCGATGGAGATTCCTACACTAGCGCAGCGTTATGACAATCCTCAGCTATAACTCTTATATAGACATCTGAGAGATAGTTGAAACGTTGCTACAGTGGCCAAGCGCATAGTCTCTGACTGATTCAGATTTGTTCCAGCAGCTTTCTACAAATTGAACCTCAAAACAGTACATTTGAAACAAGAAGAGTCGCAAGAAAAAAATGGTCTCAAACAATACAAGCAATACTATCGTTGCTAAAGGTATGAGATCGTGTGCTACTAGTGGCTACACCCAACCCGGTAGTATCTATAAGGCAGGATTTGTAAACCCCACGCTTTGTTGCCAATGTAGGCTTGGCAAACTATATTTTAATCATTAAATAATTTATTACCATTAAGGAAAAGTGTTTTGTAACATGTATTACCACTCCAGCACCAGCACCACCCCCAGTAATTAGCTTGGAGTGTCTCTTATTTCGTTGCTCACAAGCGCATTGATTATGTGGTTACTTGCGATGAACCGTAGATTGCTATCGGTTGTTTGGTTGACTCTCTTGGTTCAATTTACCACAGCCAGGGAAGACACAGCCTCTAATTTCAAACCTTCAATAAACGTACTAAAATCGGAGCGTATCAGTGATGTGGTTGCATTCGATGACTCTAGTGATTTAATGGTTTTAGCGAATGGCACATTGTTCAGGACAAGGAATAATGGTGTCAACTGGAACGAAGTGAAAGAGATTAAGGACCCCGTTCAAGATATCATTGTCGATGAATTCGACAAGCATAACAGAGCGATATTGAGACCTTTTAAGGGCAATTACTTTTACTTAACTGAGGACCAAGGGTCGCGTTGGACAAGATTGGAAGTTCCTATTTCGAATGAATTTGCCTGTACATATACTACCTCTCCGTTGGAAGCTAACTTGATACTGGCAGAGTGTTACGAACGAACGCGTAAGGGGAAGGATTCGAATTTCATTGATTTTAGAGACGTAGTCTTCAAAACATTTATCTCTACGAATAAAGGCAGGAAATTCAGCGAGATTGTTTTGCCAAGGAACGTTTATAACCAGGAGTACCCATCAGTGAATTGTGAATTCTTGAAGAACGGACCAAATTCCAAGATTAAGGGCCAAGTAGGAGATCTTATGTGCTTAGCGGCAAGGCAAGAAGTTAAAAAGGGCGAAGAAGAGACCCCTCATTCTACCAAGATAAGAGAAAGGAAATTATTCATAGTGGACAACAAAGGGCGCTTGAGCCATTTGGACCAATTCAAAGACCAGAATGTCTTCTCATTCACGGTGTTAGACTCCTTTGTAGTCGTCACAGTGGAAGATGACAAGTATTCGAAACTATCTCCAAAGTCCTTCTTTGTATCTGATCTACATGGTGAATTTAAAAAAGCTTATTTACCTACACATGTGAGACAAGTAGATTCCTACAGTATCTCACAAGATCATCTTGGCAGAATTGTGGTCAGCACTTATGCACCATTTCTCCAGGATTCTTCTAGAAAAGCATCTTCTGCGTTTTTAAGATCGGATGCTAGTGGGTTAAAGTTTGAACCGATCACATGGACGTTCAACACAGGGTTTAGTGGTACTGAATATGCACAAATTGACTTTATTCCTGGATCTAGTGTCCTGTTCCATTACAGTATCTCCATGGACGAGGAAGTCAGCCAAAGTATTGAATACAAAGTTTCTAGAGATTTCGGCGTTTCGTGGAACCCAGTGAAACTGGTGGACCCTGAGAACAAGCAACAATACCCTTGCGATATAGACGATGAGGAAAATTGCTTCCTTATTTTGACAGCGTTTAATGCTTCTAGCCATTCTCCAACAGTTGGAGTTTTAGTCAGCAATGGTATGATTATCGATAAGAATGCCGAAGAAGCAGATATACCTCTAACTGGTCTCTTTATTTCGAAAGACGGTGGCTTAACGTGGGAAATGAAACACCAAGAGTCTATGTATGCTACTGGTGACTATGGTAACATTATAATCGCTGCTGAAAGCTCTCTTCGTAAACCAAAAGGCAAAGATTCTAGCACTATATCTTACTCGTTGGATCATGGACACACTTGGTCAGAATTCCAATTGGAAGATGTAGATACTATCATTAATATGCAAACCACCACGCTTGACGGTTCAGGGACAGTATTTACCGTTGGGGGTATTCATTGGAAAGAAGGCGGCGGCAAAAGTGTAATTTTGTATGTTCTGGATTTTGATGGAGCCTTTAATGGCAAGCGGTGCACTGATCAGGATATGGAGGAATGGTATGTTAATGAAGGTGCATGTATAAACGGTGCAAAATACAGTCATCCGAGAAGAAAACAAGATGCAAAATGTTTGATAAAGAAAACATACGAGGACTTGACATGGAATAATGAGCCCTGTGAGTGTACTATAAATGATTATGAATGCACTTTTATGTACAAGAAAGATGCATCTGGGGAATGTGTTCGTGATTTAGATCTGGTACGTTTCTCCAATGTCTGTAGCGGGCGCTCACCAAGGGATTCTTTAGAGATAGAACCGATAGAGTTACGGAAGAATAATTTGTGTCAAAAACAGATCGACGTCAAGACAGAAACATTGCATTGTAGTGATGTGGAATCTTTACCACCTGTCGATAATTCTGATGGTAGACTAGGGTCTAACCAAATTACTTTAACTCAAAACGATTTTGATAATGATTTGGTCTTCTACGAATATTTCGATTCTGTAGATGACGAATCGCTAATAATTGTTGATAAACAATCCAATGCGTATGTCTCATTTGATGGCGGTCAAAATCTAGAAAAGATTGACTTAAATGGGGAAACTATCAAAAATTTCGTCTTCAATAGATTCCATGATCAATACGCATATTTTTTCACCCAGGAGGGAAATCTTTATAGGACAAGTGACAGAGGGCGCACTTTTATTAAATCATCTTTACCAGATAAAATTTCAACTACATTCAATGTTGAATTCAACCCTGCAAAGCCTAACGAATTTATTTATTATGGTGGCGAAGATTGCCGCTCAATATTTGACGTAAACTGCAACTTTGATGCGTTTATTACTTTGGATGGAGGACGTTCTTTCACTGCGTTATTACCGGGTGCTATTCATTGTGAATTTGCTGGGAAGCAATATGAACATCCAGCAGACCCCAATCTTATATTATGTGAAGTAAGAGATAGAGATACTGGCAAATCTTCTCTTGTCTCATCGACAAATTATTTTAGATCTAATAAGAAAGTGATTTTTGAAAATATTATTGGGTATATGAACAGTGACAAATATACTATTGTTGCAAATCATTACAACTATGATGAGTTGAGAGCATATTTTTCTATTGACGGTAATGAGTTTGCTGAAGCAAAATTACCTCAAGATTTGGTTAATGTGAAGAAACAAGCCTTCACGATACTAGGTACTACTGCTAATGCCATTTTCATGCATGTACCAACTGTAGAGACCATCACTGGAGGATTCGGAGATTTGTTAAAGTCAAATTCGAACGGAACTTCATATGTTACATTGCAGAAAAATGTCAACAGAAACATTATGGGACGTATTGATTACGAGAAAGTCCAGGGCCTTGATGGTGTGTCGCTAATTAACGTTGTTGACAACCCAGATGAAGTTGTTGAAAAACAAGCGAATAAAATTTTAAGAACAATGATTACCTTCAATGATGGCTCTGACTGGACATATTTGAAACCACCCAAAGTAGATTCTAACGGAAACAAATACTCCTGCAGTTCTTCCTCGTTAGACAGTTGCTCCTTGAATTTCCATGGCTACACTGAGAGGGTCGATGTAAGGGATACTTACGCTTCTGGATCTGCTTTGGGGTTGATGTTTGCAGTTGGTAATGTGGGTGACAAACTACTACCGGAAGACGAATGTTCCACCTTCCTCACAACAGATGGAGGGGCTACTTGGACAGAAGTTGCTGAAGGCGCGTAC
Organism: Sungouiozyma intestinalis; assembly: GCA_003708845.3. Taxonomy (NCBI): domain Eukaryota; kingdom Fungi; phylum Ascomycota; class Saccharomycetes; order Saccharomycetales; family Saccharomycetaceae; genus Sungouiozyma; species Sungouiozyma intestinalis. The sequence goes on along the minus strand of PPOJ03000044.1, from coordinate 43,235 downwards.
CAATGGGAATATGGTGACCATGGAGGAGTATTGGTTTTAGTAGCCAAAAATAAAGCCACATCGGTTTTAAAATACTCTACCGACATGGGTAAGACCTGGACCGACTACCAATTCTCAGAGTCAGAAGTCTTTGTCGCCGATATAGTAACTGTGCCACAGGATTCTGCATTGAGATTCCTGTTAGTAGCACAACTCAATAAAGCTACTACGGGACCAAGTACAACTTACACTATTGACTTCAAAGGCTTATTTTCTAGACAGTGTAGCATCGGCTCAGATTCTAAAGATTTTGAATTTGTTAATATTGTGCCTTCCCAAGAAAATTGCATGTTTGGACATAAATCTGAATACATGAGGAAAAAGAAGGAAGATTGTTACATTGGAAGCATCCCATTGAACGAATTCACTCGTGTTACAGAGATATGCAAATGTACAAGAAAGGATTTTGAGTGTGATTACAATTTCTATAAAGCCCCTGATGGGACTTGCAAACTTGTGCCTGGTTTGACACCTAAATCTCCCCAAGAAATGTGCAACGCGGATCCTGAATTAATTACCTACTCTGAGCCAACTGGTTACAGGAAGATCCCTCTTTCAATCTGTGAAGGCGGTTTGACATTAGACGTCTCTGCTGACAAATACATTTGCCCTGGAAAAGAAGATGAGGCAACTGATAAGTATGGAGTTAAAGGTAGATCATTCTTTGCGTTTTTCTTTATTCCATTTGTTCTGTTTACTATATTCGGATGGATCGTTTACGATCGGGGTATTAGGAGAAATGGTGGGTTTTCCAGATTTGGAGAAATTCAACTAGACGACAATGAGCTAATAGAGAACAACCAGCTCGATCGAGTGATCAACAGAATAGTACAATTTGGGGTAATTTCGTTTTCTATAGGACATACAAGTTTCCAGATAATGAAACGAATTGCCTCCAGATGTTCAAGGTCACTCAGAGAGAGGTTTGGAAGGTCATCCGGTCCTAGTTATTCTTCTTTGATACATGACCAATTCTTAGATGAAGAGGATGAGTTACTAGCTGGTCATGACGAGGATGCCAGCAACTTAGGCAACTTCATAGATGACGAGAGTAATTTTGACATTGAGCAAGAGCTTCAGAACGAAGATGTTGCAGAACATCCATTCCAAGATGATGTGGAAGACGATAGTTCAGATGATCTAAGGGAAGAGACTGTGTAGATTTACGCTGACAAAACGCTTTGAAAAGCGCTAAGGGTTTAGAATTTTCCCAAGCCTCACCCGTTTTAACGAGACATTTCTGTACATATATAGAACATTATTACTAAGGTTTATTAAGTACCATAACGGTAATCGATACTACTGGTCTTGTTCTCTTGAGAAGGAAGCTCGTTTCTTAAATAATTTAGCTTAACTATAGCAGGTAAAGAGAGGAATAGAAGAAAAAAAAGATCTGCTTATAATTAAGTGCTCATCGCGTATACTAAATCATGAAATAGCTTGTGTGTTGAAGCAGATCACATATCTATTGATATTTTACCAACGCAGCTGTATATATATGCATTATCTGGGAACCGATCCAGATGTCTAAGAAGAAAACGTACAAAGAATGGTTATTTCTTCAATTGAAAATGTATGTTTAGCTGGTCCCTCAAAAGTCTTAAAACCTATTACTAACCGCGTATCAACATGTATCTAGTACGACACAATATAAAGAAAAGGATGCAGAGATCCGTTTTGATGAGATGACATGGCGTCAGTGGCTGAATGGTGCTTTAAAACGGTCCTATGGAGTATTTGGCGAAGGTATTGAATATTATGTGTTGAAGTGCCAAGGTCAAATAATCTATTTAGCAGTCAGGTTTGACGATGGAGAGGTGTTAAAGACCTCTATAGCTACCTATATATCTGCTGATGACCTTGTAGGGTCACCTCTAGTGGTATTTATTGAGCAAGAGGCTGACACTTTGAAAAAAATACAAGTTCCAGAAAATGACAAAGTATGGTTTCAGAGTTTGGTAGATCATGAAACGAGTGATACATTAGTCTTTTAGAATTACATAACTTCAAATAATGTATAATATTACACCCATTGGAAGAAATTACACGACGCTTCTTTGTTGCCAGACTCGGCCTTTGGTCTCTTACACACCCAGAATTTCTTACCTCGGTTATTAGCAGTCATCGAAGTACGCAGAATTGTTTCTTCACCATGCTTACAGAGAGGTGGTTCTCCAAAGTAGTTCTTGAACGATTTCAGGTGATTTATTGCATGTGGTGTCTTATTTATTGATGATTCCGATATCATTTCAAGCTCTTTTGCCGGTGTTATTGTACTGGTTTCTGGTCCGGAACTGCTATCACTAGTGCTAGAGAAAAATTCACCAATAGGTCTAGTCTTATTTTGTGGCTTCTTAGGTTTTGTAACTTTTTTCGTGAGACTATCTGTACTACCTTGCTTAGTAGATTTCGAGCGTTGACTACTAAACATGGCCAGTATATCATGATGTGATAGTTGATACCTGAATTTTGCCTCAAATTTAGGCGGTTTGTAGTCTTCGCTTATGCTATAATTGGTATGAATGTCGGTAAAACTGATATCGGTAAAAACAGGGCAATGGTCTGAACCTTGGATTTTCGATAGAATATCTGCATTTATTATGGAGTATTTTAACTTTGTAGTGGTCAGAATTAGGTCAATCCTTGAGCCATAGTTTGCAGGTCTGCTATTCCTTAAAGTGTTCCAAACAGTATACATTTTCATCCTTTCACGGGTTTGAATTACTCTGGTACTGTCCCAAAGGAAACCATTCTGAGCTATCTCAGGGATAACACAATCTTTCAATTGTTGATTCAAGATTCTTCTATGTGGAGTCTCTGGATTCAATATGAATCCCCTCACTTCATTAGAGTATTTGGCTTCGATGGAACTTCCACAGTTCAGATCATTTACTTGGATCTTGCTGCGTTCCAGCTGTTCTGCAGAATCAATTAAATCTCTACAGACGTTGATATCTCCCATGATTACAACTTGTTTGTTTAGAAGTAACAAGTTTCTACACCTTTGGAACAGAACTTTTAAGAACTTGAGTCTAAACAGTTCACCATCTTCGGTGGCTTGAGAATTGGCAGGACAGTAAACAGAAACGATGACTACTCCCGACGCCAACTCGGTCATCACGGCTCTACCCTCACTGTCTAATTTTAAGGCATCAGCCTCATCAACAATATCTAAACCTTCATAACCACCAATTCCGATACTGGGGTCATCACGGTATCTTATAGTTTCTTTCCCAACTTTCAAAGTCAAGTAACCAGACAATCCTTCCTCTGCCTTCACCACACTAAGTTTAGGATAGAGTGGGTGAGTTGCAGGGTATCTTCGCACCCAGCAACCGACACCAGAATAGCCTTTTTTCAATTGAGGTAAAGAAATAAAGGAATGGTATCCTGGGACTTGTCCCCATTTAGATAATGAATCCTTGTCAGTCTTCAACTCTTGTAAAGTAATAATATCTGCATCAAGATGATTGAATACCTCTTTCAACGATTGGTTCATCTTGCTGAATGGCGAGTAATGGAACAGCGTTTTAATCCCATTGACATTGAAAGTTACTAACCTGACCAGTTCCTCATTGGGTGATTTCTTCAACACTTGCTCTACAGCTGACATACAAGAATTGTCAGTAATTTATATCAGGGCAAACTAACTCACATGCTTTGTATCTCATTGTAAAATGATTACAGTATATATATATATATACAGTATATTTATAAACGTATATCCTACTATATTGCGAATGAATTAATGAAGGGATGAGGTCCACAGATATAGCTCATTTCCTTGACATATGGGTCCAATTTGACAAGCTTTTTAAGTGCCCAATTACTCTGAACTAATCATATATCTTTGGAGTCACTAATCTTTCTCTTGATGAAAAAATCGCCAATGACTTTCTTCTCTTTGTAAAGCATGTAAGTGAGCAGCAACAAGGCCATGGATGAGTTGATAAAGAACTGTCTGAAGTTTTTCACGTTCCCAATAAAGATGTAGTTTACTGCACCGATGAACAGACCAAATGACAGCACAGACTTTAAGCTTTTAAAATTGACGAAGATGGAAGTATCTGCATGAAGCTTCTTGTAGTATTTTAGAATAAAATGGGTACAGTATGCTATTCTCAATGACATGTTGATGATATTGCTCATTATTAAGCCGTCGATAGAAAGTTCCAAGTTGGCAATCATCACCCAGCAGCTTACCAGGAACACTCCAGAAAATATCATCATAAAATATGAATGCCTTAGGATTTGATCTCCGCTGGCTACACTTTGAAAGAAGGCTTCGAAGATACCATTGAATGCCAAAAACGGTAGGTAGAAACAATAGACCCTTATTGTATCCAAGACGCTCGTAGTGGACCACTTGGAACTGATTAAAAATTGTAACAAGAACGAGGAGTTGGTGGGTCCAAAGACGACGATTAACGTGGACAAATACGCGTAAAATTTGGTCAAGTTGATCAAAACGTTCATAGCCAAGGTCAAATTCTTCGATTTCTTACTATTTGACAGTAATCTAGTCAAAAACAATCTCAAGGATTCCTCTATTGGGGCAAACAACAGCCTTGTCACCAGGGACCCGTAATTAGATAGTAAAGAATAGATACCTTGTTCCTCCACGGTACACAGGGAGCTGATAATCAATTTGTCTCCCTCGGTGAGTAAATGTTTGAAACACATTTGGAAGTACACTTTTTTAAAATGTTCCAAGATCATGGGCTCAAAATAGTAATGCTCTGCACCGTTGTTCAACTTGTTGGATCTCTTATGATGTATCTTGGTCAATTTCAAATTGAATAATTTCTGAGGAGCAAAATTGGTTAAATAGTCATAGTAGTAAGCGAGTAAAAGGGTGATGGCGTGCACCAATTTCCCCAGGGCAAACGCTAGGATGGCAATCCCTTCCTTGTGGAACTCATCTGGGGTATAGGTAGCCAGGATCCATTTCTTCTCCAGCGAGTAAATGATAATGAAATTAACAAAACAACTCATTGTCACCGCCATGGACTCGAACCTTGACCTCGTGGCAATGTTCAACACAAACTGGTTAGCGACATAGAACGGTTCACTCAGCAGCTCAATGATTATACTCAGCCAGATCAAGAAAATCGACACTTGGAACAACGGCAACGATACGAAGTAAGCGTTAATGTTTTTATATTGCCAACCGGTCAGGATCAACGACAATGGCAACCCAATCATTAATGGGATATACGCAAAATTCACGGCAATTTGCAACGACAAGTCTGTATGCGACTTGCCCTCATCCACGGCACTCTCCTCGTCGCCCTGGCTGCTGATCCTGGAGGTAGACAACCGAATGGCCTCTCTACTGAAAATCAGCACCGTGCTCAGTATAAACTCCAAAAACGCCGTGATACCAAATATTCTTGGAGAAAGATACCTCACCAACATATTGTTCAGCACAAATGTGACCACTTTAGTGAACAATTGGCCCAGCATTAAAAACGTAGCACCTTTAGCAGACTTTACCAACATTTGCTCGCTGGACGAACTCTCAAACGAACCATGTTCCTTACGAGAAGTTTCCATCTTATTAAACGGATTTCGGCACTACACAGCAGCAAAGTATTATCCTCACACCAATACCTCACCAACACACCCTTCTCAACAATCAATTCCCTTCGTAATGGGGGGGAACCGTACTGACAAACTGTCCAAATGCTTTTGACCATAAACCGTTTCGCTCCTGTAGCATCTTCCGAGGATCGAACCCAGGACCAAAAAAAAAGCCGAGCTCCTCGGAGTCCCCATGGCTGTTAGAACCCAGTGCTCAGTAGCCCTTGAGCAGTGGTAGAGCGAGTCTGTACGTTGTATGAGCCATTGTACGTTGCTACAAGTGTGTACTCGTGTTGTAACTTGTTCTGTGACTAGCTGTTGAAGTGTTTTGGCCTACACCGTGTGGTCTTGGTGCGTGTTTTGGTTCAATATTATTGTAAATTCCCCCCCCCCCCCACAGACTCATAAGTCTTGAAGCCAGTTCACAGCCGTGTGAGTAGGAATCGCAGTAAGCAAGGCGCCAGCGATGAGTGGGATGGAAGAGTCGTCGATTGGGTCTGTTTTAAAGAACTCTGAGGCGGACACGAGCGAGTCTGAGGCCCTTTTGAAAGCATACGAGCTAGCAGATGCACCGCACACAGAAGCACGCCGTGGGTCCCGAGAGGCGTCTGAGAGCGTGAGCCGACACGACCGGCACATTGCAGAGTTGCGGGAGCAGGACCGGTGGCTGCCGATCAACAACGTTGCCCGGTTGATGAAGAACACGTTGCCCACGTCGGCGAAGGTCTCGAAGGACGCCAAGGAGTGTATGCAAGAGTGTGTCAGCGAGTTTATCTCCTTTGTGACCAGCGAGGCGAACGACCGGTGCTCTGCGGATAAGAGGAAGACGATCAACGGAGAGGACATCCTGATCTCGCTGCATACCTTGGGGTTTGAGAACTACGCCGAGGTGTTGAAGATCTATTTGGCCAAGTACCGTCAACAGCAGGCTTTGAAGAACCAGCAGATGATAGAGCAAGAAGAGGGCAAGGAGGAGAAGGGTGAGACGGAGGATTCTGAGTTACAAGACCAGGACTCTGATGAGCTGACAAGAGATTCCAGCATATGAGGTTGCAGGGGCGTCGCAACGGGGCCATTGTCGGAGACGGGTGTGTTCGTGGGGGGGTAGCCCTCATCCTAGGATGACATTCGTCGGGTCTGGGTGTTCCAGTGTGCCTCTTGCATTCAATGACAACGTTGAATCCCACTCGTTGTTACCGGTTATTTAGATAATAAATAATAATTTAAAATCAACACTTAGTTTCAACGGTTTTGCCACCTCCACAAGTCAGTGCCCGGTGAAAGAAGGTAGTTCCAGTTTGAAACGTCCCGCAGTGTACTGGTTGTAGCAAAGTGCACGCTTTTTTTTTTGCAGTTATAAGAAGAGGTATTAGTGGGATTTATTGTGTGTGACTCGAGGATTGCAAAATTATAAGGCAACGCAGTATGTTTCGTTTGGGGACCAGATCGGTGGTTTCGAGGACTGTATGCAGGACTCCAAGAGGGTACGGCCAAGGTGGTGGCTATATGAGGTTGCTGGCTCAACACAGGCTCGCTAGTTCGTCCCCGGTTCTCGATGTGGAAAACGTTAAAGTGAGCTCTACGCAATGGATGGATTTGGTTCATCGTGCACCAACTACTACCTATGAGAAGTGGGTTTACCCGACTAACGAGGCTCTGGTTTTGAAGGACTCTTCCAAAAAGGATAGAACTAGAAAGAAGATTGATAAAAGTATCGATAAGAAAGATGATAAGGGCATTGAACGAAATAACGATTCTGTGACCGATGAGAAATCCACTTCTAAGAGTTCTTCAGGATCACTGTCGAACTCTAGAACCTCCAGTGGTGGCGAGAACAATGGCGGGTCCTCTTCAAACGGTGATGATAACGGTGACGACAATTCAGGTTCTAAGATTAACCCAAATAAATTAACCCCCAAGATTTATCCACAGATGTTGGGTCTACCTATTGCCGGTAGACCTCTGTTCCCCGGGTTTTATAAAGCTGTGGTTGTGTCAGACCCGAGGGTCATTGACGTGATCACTGATATGGTAGCTCAACAGCAACCGTACCTGGCAGCATTCATGTTGAAAAACTCTGAAAGGGACGTAGACGTGATAATGAGTAAAGATGATGTCTATGACGTGGGTGTCCTAGCACAGATATCGCAAGCGTATAAGACTACAAATGCTCAGACCGGAAGGGATACAATGACTATCGTACTGTACCCTCATAATAGAATAAAGCTGGATGCAGTTATTCCTCCCCGGAGTGAGTATCCTCCTGGATCAATTAAAGACGCCGATAATACAACTTCTGCAGATAAGAGGGACAGTGATCAAGTAGAAACTTTGAGACCAGAAAGCTTGGAGAATATTAAAGTGGTAAGGATAAGGGACGCAGAAGATTTGGAGAAAGCTTTCGAAGATTTGAATGAGCATGAAGAACTAGATGATGAGGCAAAGAAAGAGATTGTAGAAGACCTAATAACTGATAAAAATATGCAAAAGAGGATTCAAGAAGAAGCAAAGTCGATGATAAAGAACGATACAGAGTCCACGGAAGAGCAAAGAGAAGAGGAAGAAGGAGAAGAGGATGATGATTTCGATCATCCAGCCAGTATACTAGAAGGGAAAGACATTTCTTTAGTAGATGTCTCCAACTTGGAAGTACAACCTTACGATCCCTCATCTCCTGTTATTGCTGCTTTATCGTCAGAGATTCTAACCACTTTTAGAAAAATATCTCGCACGAATAAATCGTTTACTGAGCAAATAGTAGCATTCTCATCCTCTCTACAATCCATTTCTACAAGCGCTATTGGTCAACCAGAAAAATTAGCAGATTTTGCAGGCGCATTCTCTGCTGGTGAAGAATCAGACTTGCAAGATATTTTATCATGCGTAGATATGGAACAGAGACTGAAAAAGGCATTAATAGTACTTAAGAAAGAGCTTATAAACGCAGAATTGCAACAACGACTATCAAGTGACGTCGAAAGAACAGTTGTAAAGAGACAAAAGGAATTTTACCTGACAGAGCAATTGAAAGGAATCAAAAAAGAGTTAGGGATAGAAGAAAATCGTGACAAAATTGCTGATGAGCTTAAAGAAAAATCAAATAGGGATGCCATGCCTGTTCAAGTTCGAAAAGTATTTGACGATGAATTGGCGAGATTGACTAGTTTGGACCCAAGCGGCTCCGAGTTCTCCGTAGTTAGAAACTATCTGGACTGGATTACTTCTTTGCCATGGGGTGTTACTTCTGAAGAAAAATATTCAGTCCCTGCAGCAAAGAAGATTCTCGATGAAGACCATTACGGTATGGCCGATGCAAAAGACCGTATCCTTGAATTCGTTGCAGTGGGTAAATTGTTAGGTAAAGTAGAAGGTAAAATCATTTGTTTTGTTGGACCACCAGGTGTGGGTAAGACATCTATCGGTAAATCTATCGCAAGGTCATTAAATCGTAAATTCTATAGGTTTTCCGTTGGTGGTATGAATGATGTAGCCGAAATAAAAGGGCATAGAAGAACCTATGTTGGTGCGTTACCTGGTAGAGTTGTTGAAGCTATTAAGAAGAGCGGGACCATGAATCCTTTGATATTGGTTGATGAAATCGATAAAATCGGTCAAGGTGGTATGCATGGCAACCCATCTTCAGCTTTATTAGAAGTACTAGACCCTGAACAGAATTCCAGCTTTATGGATTTCTATCTAGACTTCTCGATCGACCTTTCCAAAGTTCTCTTTGTCTGCACGGCAAATAGCTTAGATACCATCCCTCCACCTCTTTTGGATCGTATGGAAGTTATTGAATTAAGTGGATACGTGGACCAAGAAAAAGTGAAAATTGCTGAACAATATTTGCAACCTCAGGCGAGAAAGAATTCCGGTATGGAAAATGCAAATGTTACGCTAGATGAAAGTGCGCTCCAAACTCTGATCAAGAATTATTGTAGAGAAAGTGGTGTGAGAAACTTGAAGAAATCGATTGAGAAGATTTACAGGAAAATAGCAGTCAAGATTGTCGCTCGGTTAGAAGCCGAACAAGAAAAAGAAACTGCCAGCAAAACAGATGCAGCAGCAGCAGCAGATACGCCTACTGCAGAGAAGAGTAAGGATCATGTGGAGGAAATAACAGACAGTGACGCACAGGGAAAGGAAAGTATAGAAAATAACGATGGTGTTACTACTACTACCAATACAGAACTTCAACCTTTAACAATACCTTCCGATATCAACATAGTTGTTGGTTCGAAGGAAGTAAAAGATTACCTTGGGGTACCTATTTTCACTTCTGATAGATTGTACGAAAGTGCACCTCCGGGCGTGACAATGGGACTTGCATGGACGTCCCTTGGTGGATGCAGTCTATACGTTGAGTCCGTCTTAGAGCAACCTTTACGGAGGTCTAAACAGCCATCTTTTGAACGTACGGGTAAACTAGGTGATGTGATGAAGGAGTCATCCCGTCTGGCATATTCCTTTGCCAAGATGTTTTTGAGTAAGAAATTCCCAGAGAACAGATTTTTCGAAAAGGCTGCCATTCATTTGCATTGCCCAGAGGGTGCGACGCCAAAGGACGGACCTTCCGCGGGTGTAACAATGGCAACTTCGTTGCTTTCGCTAGCTCTAAACAAGCCGGTCTCCCCCATAGTGGCTATGACTGGTGAATTGACATTGACCGGAAAAGTCCTGAAAATCGGTGGGCTAAAGGAAAAGACAATCGCTGCTAAGAGATCCGGTGCCAAGACTGTAGTTTTCCCCAAGGATAATTGGAGCGATTGGGAAGAACTGGAAGATTTCATCAAAGAAGGGTTGGAGCCTGTACCTGCAGAACAATACGACGAAATATTCCAAAGGTTATTCTCTGATGTGACTGAGCAAGAGGGTAATACTGTCTGGGATGAAGAGTTCAAAGCCATCGATCTAATGGAAAAGGATAAACATTAGGTCATTCCTTCCACAGCTTCACCATCCCATGGCACATTTTTCTGAAAACCATTTGTAAATAAACGGAGGGAGTCGCATTCGACCCCCACATGTGTATAAAACATTTCACTACGTAACAAGACTTGAACTCTGTACAACTCTGTACCATTCTATCATACGGGTCTTCGGGCTTCAGCCCTCGTCGCGGTGATCGCTGGTGAAGCCGCAATAGGAAATGTGATAGATTTCAATATTGAAAAATTTATGGAATAAGCACGAAACTCATTGACGTTAACCCCATTTTACACCATGTCAATCGTTTTAACGTGTTTATCACCGATACTGTAGCCTGTTACGATCAGCCCTCTTACATTCTGGTGTTAATTATTGTTTAGAAGATGTCTGATAATCGAAGACGTAGACGTGAGGACGATGATTTAGAGTCCGATGATGAACAACTGCTTCCGCCTTCGTCGCCTCAACATCGTGCAAATGAACGGTCTCGTTTAGATTCTGTAAGACCATTGGGGTCTCCTGATGATGAGACACGAGAAGCAGAAGTTGAGGCCACGGAGGATATGGTGAATCCGGAGGGTGAAGATAATGAATTAGTGGATGAACCCGATATTGACGAAGTGGAGGAGCAAATGAACCAGGTTGATTTGATGGGGGACGACATGTATGAGGATTATGGTTCTGATCCTACGAAGGATACTTATGACTTGGATCAAGTAGACGATAGGGAGCAACGAGAATTGACCTTAGCGGATCGTCGTCGGATCGACGCGCAATTGAATGCGAGAGACCGAATTCTTCGAAACGCCGCGTACATGGATGACGATGACGACGGTATTGACGATGGGAAAGATACTCAGTTGGACGAGATGGGATTTCCTATACAGAAACGTAGACGTAGAAGACGCTATGATGGAGAACAGAATAGCGACGACGATTTGTTAAGCGACATGGATATCGACCCGTTGAGAGAGGAGCTGAGTTTGGAATCGTTAAGTAATGTGAAGGTTAGCAGCTATTCTGAATGGATCACTCAGCCAAACGTTTCCAGAACCATTGCTCGGGAGTTGAAATCTTTCCTATTAGAATACACTGACGCGACCGGGAGATCTGTCTACGGTGCGCGTATTAGAACTCTTGGTGAGTTGAACTCGGAGGCATTAGAAGTCAACTACAGGCATCTAGCGGAATCGAAAGCGATCTTAGCGCTTTTTTTAGTGAAGTGCCCCGAGGAAATCTTGAAGATCTTCGATGTTGTGGCTATGGAGGCCACCGAACTGCATTATCCGGATTATGCTAAGATCCATTCCGAGATCCATGTGCGGATCTCAGATTTCCCAACGATACATAACTTGCGTGAGTTGCGTGAATCTAACCTTGGTACTTTAGTGAGAGTCACCGGTGTTGTGACAAGAAGAACAGGTGTTTTCCCTCAATTGAAGTACGTTAAGTTTAATTGTTTGAAATGTGGTGCCGTCCTTGGGCCATTCTTTCAGGACTCTAATGAAGAGATCAGGATCTCGTTTTGCACAAATTGTAAATCTAAGGGTCCATTTGTAGTCAACGGGGAGAAGACAGTTTACCGTAATTATCAAAGAATAACATTACAGGAATCGCCAGGTACTGTTCCGGCAGGTCGTTTACCTAGACATAGAGAAGTGATCCTTTTATCTGAGTTAGTCGATAAATCTAAACCTGGTGAGGAAGTCGAAGTGACAGGAATATACAAGAACAATTACGATGGGAACTTGAACGCCAAAAACGGGTTCCCTGTGTTTGCCACTATCATCGAGGCTAACTCTGTGAAGAGAAGGGAAGGGAACCTTGCCAACTTGGACGAAGAAGGGTTAGATGTGTTTAGTTGGACAGAAGAAGAGGAACGTGAATTTCGGAAGATGTCTCGGGACCGAGGCATCATTGACAAGATTATTTCCTCGATGGCACCATCGATCTATGGTCATCGAGACATTAAGACCGCGATCGCCGCCTCGTTGTTTGGTGGTGTGCCCAAAAATGTCAATGGGAAGCATTCCATTCGTGGTGATATTAACGTGCTATTACTGGGTGACCCTGGGACAGCCAAATCCCAGATTCTAAAATACGTGGAGAAGACCGCACACCGAGCAGTGTTTGCCACTGGTCAAGGTGCGTCAGCTGTCGGGTTGACCGCCTCGGTGAGGAAGGATCCCATCACTAGGGAATGGACGCTGGAAGGTGGTGCTCTGGTCCTTGCTGATAAAGGTGTGTGTCTTATTGACGAATTCGATAAGATGAACGACCAGGATAGAACATCCATCCATGAAGCCATGGAACAACAAAGTATTTCTATCTCGAAAGCCGGGATCGTCACCACGTTGCAAGCGCGTTGTTCGATCGTTGCCGCGGCTAATCCGAACGGTGGTCGGTACAACTCTACGTTACCAGTGTCACAAAACGTCAATTTAACAGAGCCTATCCTGTCCCGGTTTGATATCCTGTGTGTGGTCCGTGACTTGGTAGACGAAGAGGCCGATGAGAGACTGGCGTCGTTTGTGGTCGATTCCCATTTACGGTCGCACCCATTGAACGACAGTTCTGTTACCGAGGTTGACAAAGGACATGATGAGGACGAACTCATGGACGACTTGGAAAACAACCTGGGAGCAAGACAAAGGAAATTGAAGAAACAAAGAGAGAAGGAGGAAGAAATCTCTCCGATATCACAAGAACTGCTGTTGAAGTATATTCATTACGCCAGGACCAAAGTGTACCCGAAATTACACCAAATGGACATGGACAAAGTGAGCAAAGTGTACGCTGAGTTGAGGCGAGAAAGTATCACCACGGGTTCCTATCCGATCACCGTGCGTCATTTAGAGAGCATACTAAGAATCGCTGAGGCGTTTGCCAAGATGAGATTGTCAGAGTTTGTGTCCTCGTGGGATTTAGATAGAGCCATCCGAGTCGTGGTGCACTCCTTTATCGACGCACAAAAGATCAGTGTCCGCAGACAATTACGTAGATCTTTTGCCATCTACACGATGGATAGAAGAAGCTAGACTGATAGATAACATGTAGTAATAGAATAAACGCTTGTAACAATGAACTCAACCCAACCCCAAAAAAAAAGAACAGTGGTTCAGTATGCTCCGACACTTCAAGAGCGGAGAATCACAACCCATCATTGCCAAACAAGAACAGTGCCATCCCGGTCGCCTCCATCACGGGTCACCTGTGCCATCGCTGGATGAAACTCCCCTAACGGCGGTTCAGGCGGGACTCCCAAAGGGAATAGGTCCTTCTACATTGCTGCGCCAGACTCCCAGACAGATTTCTCTTGCCTAGAGCCAACGGGCTGAGCCCGCGAGGATCGATTAATTGGTAACACCGGGACACGTTAACTCGTCGTTCCAACCCCGGAGGGGGAGAAACATACAATTGGTGGGAAGCCGTGGTGCGAACATCCAGCATAACTGAACGCCCTTGCTGGACCCGTAAAGAGCCCAGCGTGCAGTTAGCCACGCCCGGCCGCAGGGTCGAACCCAGGCCGAGTATCTCAAAGCACGCCGTTCCACTAGATAAGCCGTTACAGCCTAGGATTTCATCGGCGAGCGTTTGGTGTAACGGCGCCCGCATCACGTGGTTTAATGCCTTAGCTTGTGAGCACGTGCCGTGGAGGATGTCCAGTGGAACTTCGTGCTGTTGGTGATGAGTGCAATGTCGGTAAGACCAGGAGAAGACGGTTTGGTTGATGAGGCTTGTGAAGTATATCATCACATTTGCAAAGCGAGACCATCGTGAAGCAGTTTTGGCTAGCGATCACATAATTCACATACACCAATGAGTAACACCAATGAGGCAGAACGACTGCGACAAATTTCACAGGCTTTAGACGTCTTCTCCAAATTGATCCAAGAGAAGAGCCCGTCGGAAGCACGTACCACTGATTTAAATAAACTACGAGGCAGTTACAACGAAAAGTTGGCTCAGTTGGACCAACTCATAGAGTCTGTCTATTTGCATGCCACAGACTACAGACTTGACAACATTAAGTTGGATAAACTGATAGAGCACGGGTTAGAAACTATTGATCGTGAAGGTCAGAAGTATGCCTTGGTACCCATAAGAGAGAAACACGCAGTGGCACCCGTGAACAACGTGGCTACCAAGAAGAAGAGCAAGAAAAGGAACAAGATACCTTGCTCGTATTGTCACGAAATTGGACACACAAGGGCGCATTGTGAGAAAAGGTTGTTGAATCCGAAATGATTATGAATAATACTTAGTACATGCTTATTTACCGAGAGGCGTCTGGGATCATTTCTTCTCGCTCATCGCCTCCCTTCTAGTGGCGTCCTGTAACAGGTTAGTGTCCACCATGTTTTTGTTCAAATAGACATACCTTACAGTGGAACCTCTAATGAAAATATTCCTCACAGAAGTCAAGTGTGGGTATTTTGTTTCGTCTGTACACGATATATTGTCTAGTTTCAAGTTCAAATACTGATCTACTGACTGTAAAGTACCTTTAATTTCAATATTATTTTTCAATTGAACCACGACTTCTTGGTCCACCAACGTCTTGAAAAAGGAGAAGAACAGCATATTCCAATGATCACTGTTTCTTGAGGGAGCGGTGGGGTCCTTGCTTGTTATCTCTCGCTAGTCTCGTGAGCTTTCCAATGGGCCTCTACCTGTAAATACCTACAGTTGCCTTCTCTTGTGAGTATTGGTCAATAATGAAATTTTTCAATATTTTTTCAAATTAAAGGCAAAATTGGGTCTACGACAGGCTGTTTCCTTGAGGAACAGGATTTACAATGAAGGAACCCTAGCGATTCACCTCTCAATTGGTCTCAATATGGAGCTTTGGACCTTTCCTAATGTCATTTCGTAAACAAATCTTGTCACATAGACTTGTATATCGCAGCTTTAACTGTGTTCCATCACGCAGGGACAATTCCACAAGCATACAAACTGCAATAACTCGTACTAAATTTAAGAAGGAACGACTTGTTCACTGTTTTAATTAGATCGTATCCTTCTGCAGATAGTTTTTGGGGCAAATCAAGTATATGGTCTATTAACAAACTTACAAATATTAATTCCGATTGGGCCAAGACAACTTCCCTGTGATAAAGTAGTTACGATACGAGGGAGAAAACGCTCATGAACGATGAGGCAACCGTTAGTGAATATATCGCAAGCCATTTTCAAGAGCTCGTTGGCACCTAAGGCGCTACCAGTGTTCAATACGCCGATCAACAGATTACAGATTCACTCTGGTGAAAAATGGGTCCTATGGGGTACAGGAAAATCAAAACTGATAGATATCATTGCGAATAGATACTTGTGTGAGCCACCTTTATCGTTACAATACCATTTCCCAACCACTGAGAGCCCGGTTATTGAAGAAGTTCAATTTAAAGGCGCATTACCAGCGTCGCATTTGAGTGCGAGGTACGAATATTATAAGGATGACTACGACCAGACGTGCAAGAAGTTCATCTTGAATAACTCCATTGGGTCATCTAAAGTGAATTACGAAGTGGCCATCACTAATAAGCTCAGAGACGAACGGCTATATGAAAGGTTGATCCAGGAGTTGCAATTAACTCACCTACAGGACAGGTACGCTATGGGGCTAAGCAATGGTCAAATGAGGAGAGCAAGATTGGCTCGAGCACTAATGAATTCACCAGATATGCTTGTCATAGATGACCCATTCCTGGGGTTGGACCCATCTGCAACTTCGATCATCTCGAAATTTTTATCCAACTTAGAGTCCAATTTCAATATCCCAGTGATCATTGGACTAAGATACCAGGATCCGATCCCTGAATGGGCTACCCACATTGCTGATGTGAACTCGGAGGAAGGGGTCTTGTTTGAAGGTCCCATAGACAGTTTCCGAGAGAAGATTGCTGAGATAAAGAACGATGAACTTATGAACGCCAAATATGTCTCTAAGTTGGAAAGCGGTGTAAAGATCCGCCCTCTTGTAGATTTGGTATCCAATCACCCGTTCTACAATATGAAAGCCAAAAGCTTGAAAGATGCACCTTGTTCCATTGAATTTCGTGCAGTCAATGTTAGTTATAAAGGTGAGCCTATCCTCCAAGATTTGGAATGGAGGGTGAAAAAAGGAAGTAAATGGCATATACAAGGTGATAATGGAACTGGTAAATCGACACTCTTATCTATGGTCGTTGCGGAACATCCACAATCATGGAACCCCAATGTGCTTGATGATGGTAAAGAGAGACGTACTGGACAGACAGACTATTTCACAATCAATAGTAGGATCGGTATGACGTCGCCTGAGCTGCATGCCATCTTCCTAAAGGGATACAGCAGAAACTTGACTGTCAAGGAATGTATATCCTCTGGGTTCCATGAAAGTGCATCTAATAATTTCACACCAATGCTAGATAAATTGAAATTGGAACAAAAGAGACTACTCAGCAACTTCATCACTAGCTTCCGTTTATCGGGAGTTAGTAATACCACCAAGTTCCACGAACTGACCGTGAGCGATCAGAAACTTGTGCTGTTTATAAGAAGTTTAATGAAAATGCCAGAAATTCTGATCCTGGACGAAGCATTTTCGGGAATGGAGGTTGGAGCTATGCTACAATGCCACGAACTACTCGAGAAATGGCCGGGCACCGTGCTAGTAGTATCGCACGTACCTGAAGAAACGCCACGATGTGAGTATTCATTACAGTTAATAAGTCCTGGAGTGGATAAGGTAGCCAGAATAAAACAAGACAGTAAGGAATAAGGCACTCATGAATGATCCTTTATAGTGAGAGCTAGCACAATCTCTTAATGGCCAGGTGGATACGGTGCACAGATAGGAGAGTTAGTTTACTGTATATAATCCAATTCTTATATAATTGAAAAATTCTTATAATAACGCAGAAGTTGGTTTTAAGTGTAAATCTCTGCCAATTGAACAATACAGAGGCTATTTAAACGCAAAGTACAATTGGTACGGACTCTTATAACGCTCTAGTACTGAGACTTTGTGTTTATTTGGACATTATTGTGAAACATTTGAGCTTTGGAGAGTGAATTATTGGTTTCTGGTTGATCTCAAGAAAAATTGCAAATCCTGACTTTCAAGTTCAAAGGAGGCTAAATTTTTACGAGACCGTATTGCTAAACTGTACACTCCTTTCTGTTGTACATTGACTAACGAGTACAAGTGTTGCCTCAAATTGAGTGTTTTGCCGACGCGTACAAGATGTTTATGACCCAAGAACATAAAGATGAGGACAAAGTTCCTCTTATTGAAGCTGAGGAGCTTCCAGTTGAAGTGAAGAGAGAGATTGAGTTTGGTACGTTGACGGACAAGAAATACTTGCACAAAGTGAACCGGATTGCAAACAAACCAATGCGTAAACCAATCCTTGATACACCTCCTTATGCTATCACTTTGTTGACATATTTGGATTACTTGATTATGATTATGATTGGGCATATTACTGATTTTTTTGAGCTGAACTTCCAAAAGAAAAGACACGCTTACCTCTTGGAACAAGATGGGTATGCTCCATGGTATTCCAAATTTGATAGTTTTTATGTGAGAAGATTGAAAAAGACTATTGACGACTGTTTCTCCAGACCAACTGC
Source organism: Sungouiozyma intestinalis (assembly GCA_003708845.3). Lineage (NCBI taxonomy): Eukaryota > Fungi > Ascomycota > Saccharomycetes > Saccharomycetales > Saccharomycetaceae > Sungouiozyma > Sungouiozyma intestinalis. The sequence continues at coordinate 25,067 of PPOJ03000044.1, read as the reverse complement.
TTTTGTTCCCGGCAGATTCCTTGCATGCATTGATAGACAACCATACGAGGGGAACACTTACTACAAGTACCCTGGAACGATTACTAGATGTTTGAACCTGTCCTCTTATAATTATTTGGGGTTTGCTCAAAGTGAAGGACAATGTACGGATGCAGCACTTGAAAGCGTGGATACCTATGGTATCAATTCTGGTGGACCTAGAGCTCAGATCGGTACAACTGAATTGCACAGAGAGGCCGAGAGATTGACAGCCAAATTTGTTGGTAAGGACGACTCTATGATATTCTCCATGGGCTACGGTACAAACGCAAACTTTTTTGAAGCCTTTATGGATTCCAAATGTTTGGTCATCTCAGATGAATTGAACCACACTTCGATTAGAAGTGGTGTTAGATTGTCTGGTGCTGCTGTGAGAACGTTTAAGCACGGTGATATGGACGAATTGGAAAAATTGATCCGTGAACAAATTGTACTGGGACAACCAAAGACAAATCGTCCATGGAAAAAAATCTTGATCGTTGTAGAGGGACTATATTCGATGGAAGGTACGTTGGGAAACTTGCCTAAATTAGTGGAATTGAAGAAGAAGTACAAATGTTACCTCTTTGTTGATGAAGCTCATTCGATTGGAGCTTTAGGTGGATCTGGCCGTGGTGTATGCGATCTATTTGGTATAGACCCTAAGGAAATTGATATTTTGATGGGTACTTTCACGAAATCGTTTGGTGCCGCTGGTGGGTACATTGCCTGTGATCAGCATATTATGGATAGATTAAGATTGGACATTACTACGGCTCATTACGCGGAACCTACACCTGCACCGGTCCTAGCCCAAATCGTCTCTTCATTGAAGACTCTTATGGGTGAACTTAACCCCGGTGAAGGTCAAGAAAGGTTGCAACGTATTGCATTCAACTCTCGTTACTTGCGTTTGGCTCTGCAAAGGTTGGGATTTATTGTATACGGTCATGCAGATTCTCCTGTGATCCCATTGCTACTGTATAACCCTGCCAAGATGTCTGCTTTTTCAAGAATGTTATTGCAGAGAAGAATCGCTGTCGTTGTCGTCGCATATCCAGCAACGCCATTGATTGAGTCAAGAGTTAGATTCTGTATGTCTGCTTCTTTAACTAAAGAAGATATCGACTACCTGCTACGTCACGTTAATGAGGTGGGCGAATTGTTGCATTTAAAACTAAATTCGAGCAAATCAAGCTGGAACGGCGAAGTGCAAAGATGGGATATTGAAGAAGTCATTAGGAGAACTCCAGAAGACTGTAAAGATGACAAGTACTTTATTGACTGATTGAATACATGATGGCATGTTTTAGCAAATAGTTATGTATTTTATTTTACGCGGTCTCTCCCCCAGTCTACTATATAGCAGAATTTCATTTGGGCTATGATCCTTGTAACAAAATATATACAATTCTTTAATGAAAGAGCCAACCATTTACTAAACATAAATTTTAAAATTAGGAGACCCACTCAGCAAAAGGATAAGGACCCTAACGCCATGTCATCACTGTACCATATCCCTACGGAAACTAAAGATACAATAAGAAAATTCAGGACTTCTACTAGCAGAGCGGAATCTATAAAATGTCTGACTCTTATGATCCGTCCAAAACCCTCATATGAAATTGTCGTTGACGAGGAAGAGCAAGAGGAGCTAGATGACAATGTGACTTCCTTAGATGACTTACCCAATTGTCTGCCGGATAATACCCCTAGGTTCGTGCTCATGGCATACCCATTGACAAATAAGGATGGGATTAAGCAAACCCCGTTGGTCCTATTACTATGGAAACCAATGACCGTTGTCTCGCAAGAATGGAAGATGCTATACGCTGGTGCCTCCGAATTGATCAAAAACGAGTGTGGCACGTACAAATTCATTGAAGTCACCTCGGGATTAGAAGATGACGACGACATCGAAGACTTGGTAGAGCAAATAACCAGCTCTAAGTAAGAGCCTATCTGAGACTGCTCGTAAAGGTACTCAACACCTGTACATTTATTTAAATTTACATATCTGTGTTTGTACATTTTATTATCCGCAATTAGTTTTTCCCCCAAAAAATATCGAATTTGAAACTTTCTTGTTTGGGACATAATGCACAGACGCACAGCTCCGACCAACGCAACACAGGTCTCGTGCGAAAAGTTTCCAATGGTAAGCGCATGTATAAAACCAGTCCACTCATCGCTTTAACTTGTATTACAATTCAGCTTTCTTTGTATAGATATCTCTCTTAAAAACCACAACACAAGCACATTATTAATCTAATAAATCCGTAAAGATGGGTCGTATGCACAGTGCCGTATGTTCATATTTTGCTATAATTGTTAGATTGTAATGTTTGGAAGATATTGTTGCTTGCTTTTTTGCAAGTATCTTCAGAATTTCTATTCTGTTAGTGTATTCTCTGACAAGAGTATCAATCGGTTTCACACTCTTTAAACAGAGACTTTCCGGTCTACAGCGGTAGTCAGTAATGACTATTCAGAGCAAACTTCTACTTTCTATAAGTAGAAGCTCATGCTGTAGTAGCTGGGTGATTCCAAGCCATTTCGTCCAGGTACGATCCTGTCGAAGTTTTTCATATACTCCAGACAGGCATGCTGTGCCTGTCTGGAGTATATCTAACTTTGAGAGGTATCTGTATTCCTTAATTGGATGTTAGCTCTGCGTTTGAAAAGAACTTCTGTTTTTTTTCAAACAAAGAATATGACCCTCTGGGTCTGCTACATAGACGTAACTCAATGCTTTGGTTTGAACTGTTTTAATGAGTGTGTGATTAGGTTTTTCTCTTTTACAGCTAGTACGTTCTATCGAGGAAGAGATCTTTTCAAGATATCTTGTAAATACGAATTCTGTTTTGAATACCAGGTGGTATTCGTTTGGATTTGCAACGTTTTTATATCTTTCAACATTCATCAAGCCTAGCACAAATTAAAAGACAAAAATTGAGTTGTATACTAACATTTTTATATTGTTCCTTATGGAATAATTATTATTGTCACAGGGTAAAGGTATTTCTTCCTCTGCTATTCCTTACTCCAGAAACGCTCCAGCTTGGTTCAAGTTGTCCTCCGACTCTGTCGTTGAACAAATCATCAAGTATGCCAGAAAGGGTTTGACTCCATCTCAAATCGGTGTCTTGTTGAGAGATGCTCACGGTGTTACCCAAGCTAAGATCATCACCGGTAACAAGATCATGAGAATCTTGAAATCCAACGGTTTGGCTCCAGAAATCCCAGAAGACTTGTACTACTTGATTAAGAAGGCTGTCTCTGTCAGAAAGCATTTGGAAAGAAACAGAAAGGACAAGGACGCTAAGTTCAGATTGATTTTGATCGAATCTAGAATCCACAGATTGGCCAGATACTACAGAACCGTCGCTGTCTTGCCTCCAAACTGGAAGTACGAATCTGCTACCGCTTCTGCTCTAGTCAACTAGAAAGTTTTACTGAATTTGATACATTTGATAAAACTAGTTTCCAACTTGGGAGGGTTTTTACTTGTTATACGATATTTGTCAACTGGACTAAATATGTACGATATTATATAGAGGGCCATCAATGTAACAAGTGGAAATCGTCCTTTTTTTGCTAAGAAACAACTCTGAGGAAGTTGACAATATCGTCAACTTTCTATTACATATTCATTACATAGTCCATCCATTTCTCTAATAACCTCTCTTCCATAGAAAAAAACTGGTCTTTTCTCAAATGTGTTTGGAGCAGCATTCACAAAAATTTGCATGCTTCGATGACGTTGTATTGAGCTGTTTCCCTGTAGTGAGACAACTGTGTGATGACACATTTTAGACTCTTACCTCAACACTCGACCCATGTGCTAGCATTGTATCGATCAACTTTAAAGACGCTTCACAGCAATTGTCACTCTATAACGTTTAAAGAGTATTTTGGCAAGGCTTTGAGAGACAAGCTGAAAAGAGAAAAGAGCAATGTATCCAGTTTCACTACTCACCATCTGCTAAGCGATTTCAAACAATTGCATGAACTAATACAGAAAAACAGTTGGATAGAAGCCAATACGTTCCTCTGTTCTAAGATAAGGAAAAAATCCAATGAAGATGACGGACTATCAGCAGCTCAAGTGTTACAATTGTTGAAGGACTCCACAATAAAAACGGTATACACGAGGAAAAGGCCTAGCCCGCAATCAAGACATTGGAACAAAGTAAAAGTATACATTTTGTTGAAACAACTAAGGAATCAACTGCCACGCAGAATGGATCCATATCTGATGAATAGGTTAATTTTCCCATTAGGTAAGGATGCAAATGCTAGAGGTCGCCTGTGGAGAGTTCGAAGGTCGTTACGTATAGGTCCTAGGTTGCCTTCATTAGCAACTGCTTTTGCCGGAAAAGCCAGACTATCGTTTGTCAGATCTTTAACCAATAGAAAGAGTAGAAGTCCAGCGGTGCAAAAATTGATCTCTGAGTCAAGAAAAGACACTATCCGTTACGACAACTTGCAAAGGAAATACGGTAAGTGGAGCATCTGGGCACATTATGAAGCCGATTGGGAAAAAAGACTAGACACTGGAGAGGGAATCACTATACAGCATGAGGCTTTCCCATTCAAGGGAATACAAAGATGGGCAGATGACCCGTATCTAAGAGCGTGGATGATGCCAATGAGAGAACATATAGCGCGGTTACAAAGAAAGATTCTGAAGAGAAGTAGATATTTTGACGAATATCGTCAAAACCAGGTGTCTTCAGTTTATGATGCCCACACGCGTTACAATCGAATACAATATGACAAATTGCAGCAAAAATACAACACTATGAGATCTACCGATCTCAAAAATGCATATATATATCATGAGCCCAACCATCTGTGGACGATCTTGAAAAAACATGGTCTCACTAAATATTGAAACCGATTTCATGAAGCTTATTTCAAAGAGACAATCTGTTCACAAGCTTGTCAACGTTTACCAACTCGTAATCAAATTTTTTGTCTCTAATAATCTCTTCTAACAGAAGTATATTCTTATTACATTGGCAAGAATAATTAATAGGTACTGAACCCAACAACTGTGTTTCCACGAAATGTGAACAATCAGAATGGTAATCATCACAATACCATTCGATATACCGCTCGCTATGAGGCGTGAATCCACCATCCTTCCCCATGCTCTCCATTGTAACATTACATAATGCGTATCCACATAACATTCTCTCGTTCCTCTTCGAAATTAATTCTTTATATTGGTCCATGTTCAAGAACTTGAGACAATTCTTAAACGTAGATTCATCCACTTCCCGTGTGTTACTCAGAAATAGGACCAAATCGTCTGATGGGTACTTACTCATCATGCCTTGGCAAATATTAATGCAGGTAATCCGTTCGGTATTTGACTGTTAGTATTTGATGATTCCTCTGTGGCCTCTTTCACAATGAATTGACCATTGATCCAAGGAGCTCGGTCGTTATAGTGGACCCCGTTAACCACAATCCTACAGTTAAAATTCTCTATAAAGCTTCTCTCATGGACATTGATGCTCGAGTTATAAATCAAGAATTCATTGATAATCGAGACTGTGCTCCAATAACAAAACTTCCGTAGACATGCTACCACCAACGATGTTACCAACTCCCCGTTTTCACAATGTAGATAGACTGGGTAGTTGGCCTTATTGACCAGAAAACTGATGGTTTCAACGACAATGTCATAATCTATGGGCACAGGCTTCTTCTTCCTCTTAACTTTCTTATCCTTTACCACTGCTGGCTTCTTATTGCACTCGATATGCTTCATCTGAATGTTCTCCTCCCGGCAGAACTCCACGAGATCATCTGATAAAGGTAGTGGTGTCAATGATACTATGTATTTCAATTGTAGAGTTCGAAGAAACGGGATATTAATGGACCTGGGGTATGAGCCTCTGTAAAGAGTGGGTTGGACGCTATTGAACTGCAAAGGTGCTACCAAAGACATACGTAGAACAGCCACAGAGAGGTAACCTAGACTAGTAGCAAAGTTGTTGCTGCGAGACCTTATCACAAGGTCCTTACAGAATAATTAAGACTGAGGTTTAACATACAAATAGTAGATAGTCTTAATGACGTTAACGAATTTTTCAACCACTAAAACCTTCAAGACAGTAGACACACAGTTGAGCACACTACTCTCCTGTACAATTGCACGGTGTGGTTGAGCTGTAGTGAGTGCATTTGATATGGAGTTTTACTACGACGAGGAGGCTGTCAAACAAGACGGTGGGGAGGAGAATTCACAAGTGAAAGACGAACGTGTTAATGCCACGTTTAACAAACTTGAAGATGAGTTTACATCGATGTACGATAAGACTGTTGACAAGCTCACAAAGAACTTGTCCACTAGCGTCAATGTGAAGGCGGAGAAGGATGGGATACTTCTGGACTTGCCAATAGGTGAAAAGACGACTGAAATGGCACAACAATATCTGACATTGGTAGATCAAAACTTGGCCGCCGTAGAGTCAACTGTCGGTTCGTACTGGAGTAAAATGACCCAACCAGGGTTCTGGTCTTCTGTGGGTAGCAATTTAGGCAATGCCATCAGTTTGACTGAGACGGGTGAGCCCGCTGCAAATGTTGACACATCTATGGGTGGGAATAGAACCGAGGCGGAGTTGAGTAAATTAACTACGGACAGGGACTTGTACCTGCGCAAGGATTCCAACCGTGTTCTATTGCAAGATTTTAATATCAGTGACAAGACTGAGGAGATTACAGCGATTTTGAAAGGGAACAAGGATTTGACAAAACTAATGAATGAGCTTGTTCCTATCAAGGTTAAGTACAAAGAGTTCTGGCACATCTATTTCACTGAGAGGGCAGCTATCTTGGAGAGAGAAGATAAGAGGAAAAAAATCTTGGAAGAGAAAGCTAAAGCAGAAAAGCCTGTCGATGAAGTCGTTGCTTGGGACGATGACGATGATGAGGAAGAAGAAGAGGAGGATGAGAAGAATAAGAATAAGGAAGAGGGCAACTCTGAATCGAAAGAAACGGAATCGTCAACACAGTCTTCTGTTAAAGATGAATCTTTAGTCATTGTGCAAAAGGAAGATTTAGACATGAGTTCGAGATCTGACAAGAAAGGCGGTTCGAGCTCAACTAACAAGGAAGTAACAAAGGCTCAAGAGAATGATAATGAAGACGATGACGATGACGATGACGATTGGGAATGAATATGTAATTAATATACATCTAGAAAGCTAGGTATATACATATATCTGGTTCTGGTTTGCATAAAGATAGGCATCAATCTACTTCCTAATTTAAGTAAGTAATGATAGTGAGGTAAATGATAAAATTAATCTGTTTACAATATCATGGTCCGTAAGTTCTTTTGTAAAATAAAACATAAGCATTAGAAGTAATCGGTTCTTTATCATTTTTGATTCTTCTATATGAATGGTCGTCAAAGTAATACCAATTTTTGTCATTGCCTTTATCAACATATGCGGTGTAATGACCTCCATAGAGACTACCAAAATGACATGCTACTCCATATAGGCTGTATGTGAAGGGAGGTACTTGTCCTCTTGTCGGTAGTTCATCTGTGACGCCAGGTGGTAATCTACCATCAAAATCGCTGGCCCAATATTTTGTTAAATCTAAATGAAATGGATAGTTGATAAAGACATTGTTTTTATTCAGCATATTGTCAAATCTCTTTAGATGTATGATTAAATTTCTAGGCAACCTGGTGATAATTAATTTTTTAGTAGATGGTTGCTTTTTCTTGCAAGTTGGACATGACCATTGCTCGTCGATCTCTAAGTTTTCTGTCTTTGTAAATTCATTAAAGCAATCCGCTAAAGTCACCGAATTCACATTTTTGTTTAAAGGTACAGGCACTGATAATACTGAAAATGGTTGGTAAGTTGTGGAGGTTCTCCCACAAATCTTACATTGCAGTCTTGAGGCATATTGTCCCTGGAAAAGATCTACTATGACACTGAAATCAGTGGTTAGATATCTTTCCCACTCAATCGAGGAAGCAATCCTCAAAGAGAGTTTCTCTCTCATGGATTCTGCCTCTTCCGACAACCCCTTTAAAGGAGGATTCCCACCACATTGATTCAGGTCCTCATGTAAACCATCTAGCAGAAATTGACAAAATTCCTGACAATCCTGTTGAGAGCTGCCTTTAAATAAAGAATTCATGGAACCACAAGCCATTTTAAAATGAACTGGTTTGATTGGAGTTCTATTTTTTTTATCCTTTACAGTGACAGTTTCATTATTCATTTGATGCATCAAACGAGCAAAATATTTAGCTAAAACACCTTTAGAGCCGAGTTTGCTATTCAGATTGATATGTTTCTCATAGGAATTGTTGATGAAAATCTTTGTCAGCTCATGTGTACCAGACACACATTGGATAATACAATTCATATAACACGAATTCCCCATATTCTCTAGACCAACAACAAAATCAAGGTTTTCTGCTTTCTTTTCAAGACTATGGTTCTCATTACTCTGATTCAATTTCAATAACGCGTTTTGAGGACCATTTATTGTATTAGAGAATTTAGACATCGAATTAGAAGCCGAATTTGGTTTCACCGGCAATGTTGGTAAACTAGGTAATGGTTGTTTTGGTGGAACATTACTCGACTTCTGTGTGATATCGGTAGAAATGCTAGTTAAAGAGTGAGCTCCACCAGAAGACCTTCGTGGGTCCGCGAGCCAAGACCCAGAGCTTGCTCGCGTATCTACACTGGGTTGCATTTGTATCTCGGTGATGTAATTTTTAGTCCCATTTGCTGGCCGTTGAGGTGATAAACACCTAGTATTAATTGGTGTAATGTTTTGATTGTTAGATATTTTCATCGGTTGCACAGAATCATGTTTTGAACCGTTCACCATTCCAGTATTTAGGTTAGGAGCTTCTGGATATCTGGCCACTCCTCCGCGGCTAACCGATTGAGTGTTCAGTGGTTGTTGATTTAGCGGTTTCATATCGTTAGAATTAGCTAGCGGTATCGGTCCGTTATATCTCCCATTTGTTAGTGGTTGAGGATTCTTTTCAATCTTCAATGATAGAGGTGTTGGAGAAGATTGATTGGAATAGAAATCTGGAGCGGAAGGCGACGATATGGAAGGAAAATATTTTGTTATATTAGATTTAATATACCCATTCCCACTATTATCATGTTGTTGCGGTTTCATGGAATCTCCATTCACCACATTCGGGGACGAGGACATCATGGCCTTCATGGACGTATCCATCGATGAACTTATACTTGGAGACATCTTCGGAAGATTTTGGAATTTTATGCTCGAGATATTTCCATTCAAATATATGTTATCTCCATCATTCGAGGAGGTCATTTCCAAAGAATTAGTGGGGCCACCACATTTAATCCAGTTATTGATACCATTTTTCAATACAAAAATCTTGGTCTTTGAATGATCGAGCGGTTTTTCAATCGAATGTTTTAGTAGGATAGTTAAAAATTGGCACAATTTCTCTCTGTAGAAACTGTTCTCGTCCTCTGTGTATATCACAATAAATTTAAAATCTGTTCTCCTTTGGAATAATTCTATTTCTGATTTCGGAGATGTTATTAATGCTTTTCTATAGATCAGATGATCCGAGTAAGAGTCCTTGAAAGATATGGGTTCTATACAAATGATATTCGTACTTTTGATATGATTTTTTTTAAACGATGTCCTTGGTCTGATATCCACGAGCAACAATTGATCGTCAATTTTTTTCAATAGTTCGTTCAATTGTATTGACGTTATAGAAGACCCTGTCCTCTCAGGGAGTTGCAACGCGAGTATCTCATTATCATGCTGTTTAATATACAGTTTAATCTTGACTATCATTTCATCTTTCAACAAGGATTTCACAATAGTGTTATAAATCTCCATCAGGTCTCTATCGCCACCTTGTAAATGACCTTTCTTCAAATCAGTAAACTGCGACAGTCTTGGGATCTTACTCAGGATAATGACGTGGATGATCTTGTAGTAAATGTACGCGGTTTCATATTTTTTTTGTAAATCACTCTCTGATAACGTTTTGATCCCAGTGGTATGGAGCTTGATTTTCCGGCATTCGTCTTTATAATTAGACAACGTGTCGATACACACTTGCAGTAAAGACTGTAGCTCTATATCCGATGTATTCTCATCCACAAACTCCTCAGCGACCAATGACAGTCGTTTCAAAGGTTCTGAAAACGATTTGGATCTGTTCCTAGTCTCTAGATCAACCATCTCTGAGTCTCAAGGAAGAGCATATATGGAAGGCAAAGGCGACTGCAAGGGTTTAAACAACAAAGAGCAAACAAATAGTGGCTAAAAATGTGAGTAATGAAACAGTTTGGTACCAATGATTCCGTTTACCCTAAGAACGATGTATTCTCGATTCTATGCGGTTTACCGTTATCGAACCCGGTTCTAAGTCAGTAGTAGAATTCAAGTACTGCTACCAAGAAAGTTACCGTACTAAAAAAGCTCTTTTGAGACGTTTAAGGATGGACCTTGTGGCGTAGTACACATACCACATACTTAATACTGTGTGTGTAGTTCCGTATTACTAAGTCAGATCCAGGTGCGTGCGAACAGTCATATCAGGGGTTACCCGCACGCCAAATAAGCCCTAACTGGTATTTAGTGTGGGGTAACGTAGGCCTACCCGCAAGTTACAGTGGCATAATAGCTCTTTCAAGCCAACTAAGACGAGCTTTGGTACTACCACGCCGAGTATAGTGGCCACATATGTGTCTTTTCTATCATGGGCCTTTACAACATCCCGGGAGAGCTCCCAGATGACGTTGCCCTCCATGTTAGGGCTCGTTTCTGGCTCCACAAGAGCGCTTTTCCGGGTAACGTTTTCTTGCCAGTGCCTTCCAGCGTGAAAGCCAGCGAGTCAAGAGACGCCCATGGAGACCGTCCAATTGAAACAAACAGTTTAATGACTTTAAATACGTGTGAATATATATATAGTTAGATTCTAGTAGACCCCATCGTCTGGTCTGTTCTGCTCGATGCGTGCGTTTTCTCCCTTCTGTTGTAGCTCTTCTTGTGACAGGTTCTTGTAATTGTGCTCGGAGGTAGTGTTATCCTTTTCCATTTGCTCCAGCTTGGCCTTGTTGTCGTTGAACATGTGTTGCTCTTTGGCCTCCTCAGTGGACTGGCTCGGTTTGATGTGGCCCTCGGGGCTCTTTTTCATCATGGCCAGCCTGCTCACGGATAGAAACCTTACCGGGACGGTCTTGTTTACCACAGATCTAATCATTTTCAGTACGGTGGTCGTTACTTATTTAGTGTTGCTACAAAGCTCATAGTGGACTGAGTACCGGACTCTGGCACCGATACGTTCGTCCTGCCGCCCTTATATACAAAACTGTTCTGAAGAGGGATGTAAGTGTTTAAGGGCGGCGGCGACGTCAAACCCAAATAGGTCACTGCCCTAAGATTCGCATGAGGTTTTCTATACTATGGTAACAGATATAACGTACATATGGGCAGTTTCAAGCTTCGTATTCTTCCTTGACCAACTCTCTTTCCATGTCGAACCATTTGCTGGAGGCGAAGTTTGGATCTTGAAGGACGTTCTTGTTCTCCCCGTGGACTTGGAAGCCGACGCGTTCATAGAAGGGGATGAGGTGTTCATGGACAATGATCACGATCTTCTTGGCGACTTCTTGGTTGCTCATCTTTTGAATGTAGTCGGTTAGCAGCAGCGTGGCCAGGTTCTTTTTTTGGTACTCTGGGTGTATCACTACTGAGTGGATTCCGATCACGTCGCTCGACTCGTCGTGTTGGGAGGACATACTCTCCAGTGTGATGAAGTTGCCCTTGATCTTTGTACCCAGGATTTGGCCGATCAGTAATTCGTTTTTAATCGTTGGGTGGCCGTCACTGGGCAAGTCTTCAAACTCTCTGACAAAGAGCCCCGAGCACAGCTCAGGACACTGGCTGAGTCTGAATTGGATACTCTCGGGAGAGGCCCTCTCACTAGGTGGGAAACCTTGTAACTCTAGTTCTTCCACTTGTTTGGCATCCTCGACAATTAGTGGCCTGATATACATGTGTAGCGGTAACATTGAAGAGCTTGTTGCTGGGGTAGACATGGTGGATCGCGTTATGTGCACAAAGATAGGTAGCCGCTTTGTGTAAGAGCTTGCAATTGCAGTTGGGAAAGTGTGGCTACGAGCAAGCAATTATTTTTTGGCTTGTGATCGTATTGCGTTTTTCCGTTTCTTTGACAAAATGTTACAAACAAAAGGGCCTCGCTATGTCATGACTATCTTTGGTGCCATTCTATACAATATAGTACGTATGATATACAGGTGTGAAATGCACTACTCTATGAAAAGTGTGGGAGGGAGAAAATAGAGTGACAAGTTCTCCCTTCATGCTAATGGGTCGAACAACCATTCAAGACAGGTTCCTTGGAAGACACGCATCCCCATGGTTCTCGACTCGTTCTTGTGGTCCTCGATAGTTCCTAACCGGACCTCTGCAAAGTATTTTAAAACTCTTGGTTTCAGTAAAAAGCGGTATACTACCAGGTGAGATAGCATCGCATACAGTAAGCCGATGAACAGATCGAATCTGAAATGGTGGTCAAGGTACATCGTGGCCCACCATTGCAACGTTAGGTAGCCGCACGCGAACAGTTTCGGTGTGTACCCGTGGTTTATGAACCATTTGGCGAATAGGCTCGACCTCCATGGAGGCAATGTGTATAGTTGGATTGTGGGGTCGAAGTAACCAGGTGTTGGCTCTTTCTTTAACTCTTCCTCATCGCTGGATTGGACAAGGGACATTTCGATCGACGACGTGGACGAGGAAGCGGTCAGAGTCTTGGCGTTTGATGTGAACTCCGCATTCGAAGCGATATGTTTCCTGTAGTACACGGACGAAGTAGCCACTACCACGAACAAGAAACATTGAAATGCAAATGCCGAATGTAATGATGGTACCGCTCCAAACACGATAGGCGACTTGTGGAACCCGTTGGAGTTCAAATGCGTCCCCAGAGTGGTGTCGACCCTGATCAAGCCGGCAGCGTACCCTTCTTGGTCGTAGCTGACATGTTGAACATCGTTCAACCCGTACAGGTGAATAAACCAAGGCGATGCAGTGGGGAAAGCCAAGTGTGTCGCAATCCCCATCAAGTTCTGTAAACCCAGTGCGACACTGAAACACATGAGATAGCCAGGAGCATGGAACACATACAAGTACACAGCCGTGACTATGGGCGCGATCAAGTGCAACAGAACGTACGAGACCCACGACAGTATGTCTTTGAAATCGTTGAAAGTGGTGTCAACTTGCTCCGTGAAAAGATGCTCAAACTCTAGGAGGATGAACGCTAGCAACGGCAGCACGAAGAGCACCAAATTGGGAGACAATTGGTCCAGCCGCCTTCTAGACAGGACAGGCACCAGTGCCACCAGGATCAATAAGCCAGCAAACGCGAACGTTGTCAAAATGGAAATTTTTTGGAGGCTGAATCGTGGCTCATCGAAAAATGGGGCTACCTCGTTGAAAAAATCACCAAACAGAAAGGAGTCCGCTAAAAATGCCACTTTGTTGTGGATACTCGGTCTCCACTCGTTCGGGATATATTTTGCGTTCTTGAACGCAAACAACCATATCAGCACGGGACTGAAATTTAACAAGAAATTGAATATCAAGGTGAAAACATTTCTTTGGTTGATAGCACTTATAATAATCTTATAAATGAGGTTAAACGGGAAAATCATATTGGCCACAGGGTGAAGATCAATTTTTTTTTATTCAAGGTTGAATGTATCGAGAGAGAAAGAAAAAATAATCGAGCTTGCTTCAAATCAATACCATAGAACACAAGTAATGCCGGTTTGGGTGGTTTGTACAAATCAATTCTTCAAGAAAACGAAACAACAGAATGATTTTTTTTCCCACACTCCACTCGTCCAAACCATGACTTCTTAATATATATGTATATATACAATAACAAGAACAAGAAATACTATTGCACTATTATAGGAATGTATCCAACAATATGGTGACGGTTTACCTACATAGGGAGAACCCACCGACGCTGTCTTTAAAGAAAGCTTTTTCCTGTCCTTGCGTAAGAAGCGTGGGCCACGGACGTGTCTGTGCCGGCCTGCCATTACGTTAATCCTCAGCATGCAGTAGTCGTCTGTCGTTTCTTTTCCGCGCGGCCGCTGCAGCACTGGGCTGTGTTGCCATCCTGTGGGAGGTCGCGGTGGACCGTCGCGTCAGGGCTAGGGCGCGGGGCGCTCTGTCTTTCAACCCGCGGAACTTTCAGGATGGGCCCTCGCAACGGGTCGCCGCGGAACATGGGGCCCACTCTCGGGGAAATAACAGTGGGCCCGGTCGGAAAAATAGTTGCCATAAGCATCTGTTCCAACTCTTTGTATAAGCCAACGTTGTAAAAGCCTGCCACCACACGCGATTGTGCTATGGAGTCGATACCCGAGGCCTCGCCCGTAGTGGCGCGTGAACAACAGAGTCAGTACAAGATCCAGTTGCTACTCCATGTGAACAGTATCTTGCTCACGAGAGTCATCCATGCGACAAACCACACACAGGCTCCAGACCCGCTCGGTTTGGAGGCGCTCCAGAACATGGTCTCGCAACACTTGAAGCGGGTCCATGCGAATTTGCAATGTATATCGCAGATTAACCAAGGAATGAACCAAGCGAAGCCTGCGATTATGGAGCCTCCGGCTCCCGCGGCGCCTGCGGCGGCGCCGGCGGGACAGAACCACCCCGCTCAGGTCCAGGATATCTTGACCAAGTTATACTTGCTCATGGCCAGGATCTTCGAGTTTTGGTGACACCATGACGTGGGATGTGGGGGGCCCAGCGAGCGGAGCCCGTGCGACGTGAGGGGCGGGTATACTGACCGCGTGTGTGTAACCCTAGGGCTCCTTGCAGGCTGGGGTTTGCCGTGAGGGAAAAAAAACCTACGTTGGACGGTTGGGCTTCTCGCGGGAGGGCTCCTTAAATATTCCTCCTTATTCCTTGCTGTAGCGGGAATGAGCGGAGTTGTGTATATAAGAGCATATTGGTTTGTGTAAGAGTGTGTATACCAAGTCTATCGGCTAAGGTAAGGTATAGTTATAAGCCGGCAAAGGGGATAAAGATGGCGAAGCAAAGAGTGATCAATTGTGTTTCGCAATTGCCTTATAAGATTCAATTGGATGAGGAGACGGACTCGTGGAAGTTGCAACCCAGGTCCGGGAACAGTGCGTTGTACAGCTCGCTGAATTACATTCAGGACCATTCTGAGGAGTATGAACAGTTAGTTGTCGGTTGGACGGGTGAAATTGACCGTGTAGAGTCCTCTTTGCCGAGGGACTCCGAGGACGGGCCCAACTCTGACGAAGAGAATTTGTATTTGACCAAAGAACAGATGTCGAACTTGACCACTGTGTTGAATGAGAAGAATAAGAAGAATTTTAACCCCGTCTGGTTGCTAAGAAAGGACCAAAGCAGATGGAGGTACTACTCTGAAAACGTTATTTGGCCCACGTTCCATTACATTTTGAACCCTACTGCTGAGGTGTCGCTAGGCTCTTCGACCAAGTCTGCAGGTACTAACGAAAAGAATTGGTGGTACGACTATGTGAAGTTCAACGAAGCGTACGCTATGAAGGTCGGCGAGTTATACAAACCGGGCGACATGGTCTGGGTGCACGACTTCCAACTAATGCTTTTACCACAACTTTTAAGGATGAAGTTCCAACAGGAGATTAAGATTGGGTACTTCAACCATGCTCCTTGGCCCTCTTACGAGTACTTCCGCTGTTTGCCAAGAAGAAAACATATCCTAGACGGGTTACTGGGGGCAAACAGGATTTGTTTCCAAAACGAACAATTCAGCAGACATTTCGTCTCGAGTTGTAAAAGATTGCTAGGATCCACGTCAAGAAAGACGAAAAATGAGTTTGGTACAGACCAATACATTGTGGATTCGTACGGTGGAGACGTAATCATCGACTCGCTACCTATCGGTGTAGACAAGGAGGACTTGTTGAAGAGTGCGTTCACTAAGGAGATCGATGCAAAAGTGATGGCCATTAAAGAGGCCTACCAAAACAAACATATCATTATCGGTAGAGACCGCCTGGACTCCGTCCGTGGTGTAGTGCAGAAGTTAAGGGCTTTTGAAACTTTCTTGGCCATGTACCCTGAATGGAGAAACCAAGTGGTACTAATCCAAGTGTCATCACCAACTTCCAACAGAAACTCCCCTCAAACGATTAGGTTGGAACAACAAGTTAATGAGTTAGTCAATTCTATCAACTCTCAGTACGGTGATCTAAACTTCGCCCCCGTGCAACATTACTACATGAGAATCCCCAAGGATGTGTACCTGTCGTTATTAAGAGCTGCAGATTTGTGTCTTTTAACGACTGTGAGAGACGGTACTAACACCACTGCTTTGGAGTATGTGACCATCAAATCCAATGTGTCAAATATGAACTGTTACGGTAGTCCAATTATTTTATCCGAGTTTTCCGGTGTGAGCGCCTTATTAAAGGAGGCCATCATCATCAACCCATGGGATTCAGTCGCTGTATCCAAGGCAATCAACAAGGCTCTAAAGATGACAAAACCTGAGAAAGATCTTCTACAATCTAAACTATCAAAGGAAGTGCCCGCTATACAAGAGTGGAGCAATCGCTATTTGAGTTCCTTGCTTAAGATTTCTTCCGAATCTGATAAACCGGACAAAAAAATCACTCCAGCATTGAACCGCCCGGTCTTATTGGAAAATTACAATGCTGCCGAGAGGAGATTATTCTTGTTCGACTACGATGGTACATTGACCCCAATCGTCCAGGATCCAGCATCTGCCATTCCTTCGGCAAAGTTGTACTCCATTATCGATAAGTTGTCCAAGGATCCCAAGAACCAAATCTGGATTATCTCTGGTAGGGATCAGAAATTTTTGAATCAATGGATGGGGTCTAAATACCCTCAATTAGGTCTGAGTGCAGAGCATGGGTGTTTTGTGAAGGACGTTGATAGTTCCGATTGGATCAACCTAACTGAGAAGACCGATATGTCATGGCAGAAAAGAGTGGACAAGACTATGGAAGAATTTACCAACAAGACTCCCGGCTCGTTTATCGAGAGAAAGAAAGTCGCACTTACTTGGCATTACAGACGTGCAGACCCTGAACTCGGTGAATACAGCGCTACGGAGTTGAAAAAAGAACTTGAAAGCTATGCATCAGAGTATGACTTGGAAGTCATGGAGGGGAAAGCTAACATCGAAGTCAGACCTCGCTTTGTCAACAAAGGTGAAATTGTGAAAAGATTGGTATGGCACGAGCATGGTGTCACTCACGATTTGTTACAACCACACGATGAAGGTTTACCTAGAGAGAAGATGCCTGATTTTATCTTATGTCTTGGTGATGATTTCACAGACGAGGATATGTTTAGGCAATTGAACACCATAGAAGACAACTGGCATAAGAAATTCCCTGATGGGTTGAACGAGTGGGGTCATTACGGTTTCTACCCCGTAGCTGTCGGCGCTGCATCGAAGCAAACCGTGGCCAAGGCACATCTGCTAGACCCTCAACAAGTCCTTGACACACTGGGTTTACTAGTTGGTAACGTCTCATTGTTCCAAAGTGCAGGTACAGTGGATCTGGATGAGAGAGGCCATGTTAAAAATAGTGAGAGCAGTAAGAAATCTGTGCTAGCCTCTCAAGCATATATCCTTAAGAGATCTGGATCGTCGACTACTTTATTGCCTACACTGAGCGGGACGACGAAAGTGAAGGACTGATGGCCTTAACCCTAAATATGTATTTTTTCTAAAAATTTCTTTCTATAAAAATAAATATCCTGTATACACGTCCAATTGAATGAACAAATCATGAAGAATTGAGCTCACAACAGGCTTGAAAGTCCCGATGTCGATCGGAATCTCGTTGTCGCAGTTTGTTGAGTCGAACCCAACACCTTTGCGTAGCGCGTTGCCCGTGCTAGACGATGCGCTGGGGTCTGGCTTCCACGCGAGATCAATTTATGAGATCTACGGCCCACCTGGCATCGGGAAGACGTCGCTAGGCTGGAGCCTTGCCACCGCGCTGGACACAACCGAGCGAGCGTTATGGGTTGAAACACACAAGCCGGCGCCGTTCGGCGCTTGCGACGCAGCGAAAAACGGCCCGGACCGCCCGGAAAACGTAGACACTGTCCGAATAACAAACTTCACCCATTTGCTCGTCTTCTTACAACAGTTATTGCACGACACACAGCGAGAATATAAACTGATCGTCCTGGACGGGTTTGCATCGTTGCTAACAGACCACATCAACACTTTACTGTCGCGCGAATACCCAGAACGTGCTGTCCACGACTTGAAATGCAAGCACCTAATCATCATCTTGACCCAGATGGCTAAACTGACCCATCTCAAGAATTGCACACTGCTACTCCTCGACGACGTGATGAATACCGCCTACAGGGACTATACCGTGGGGCAAGATGATGCCCTGGAAATCATCGATGACGGGTCCAATTTCCACGTCTCATCACAGTTCCGGAAACGGAATGTGCACACTTTGAAGAGCGGGTTGAACGCCAATAACGCCATGGGGGCTAAGGACCACCAGTGGGAGATCTTTTTCAAGAATAGAATCGGCCTCTTTTGGCACTGGGAAGACAAACGGGGGGTCAAGACACAGACTAGGGTTGCACTGCTCGCGGATGCGAGGGAGTCTGACCCCGGTATGACTCCTCCTCCCAAGCGGTCCCGTGCGGAACTGCGTCTGAGTAATGGTCCGGCTTGCATCTTTGTGGATTCCGTCACTGGTAATAACAAGGCGGGCCCATATAAACGAGTGCGCCGCAACTCAGCATCTGACGACGTGGTGTACGACAGCGAGGGTTAAGGCGCAGGTGCCTGGAAAAGAAATTACATGCAGGAAACACCTGCCGTTTGAAGTCAGTTGCGAGGGTCACTGCGGTGTTAGTGCCGGATGACGTTGTCACCCTAAAGAGTGGCAGGTAATATACTCCCGCTTCGGGCAACAGGGCCCCTTTTGGGGTGAAAAAAGGCTGTGTCTTATACCCGAAAGGGTCTGTATGAGCTGTGCTCTGCTGAATTTCTCTTTTGCACTTTACTTTTTGTTATTTTCGGACTTGCATGCGCCCTCAATACCACCCGCACCGCGGGGACCCTCCCAAAATCTATTTTCCCGATTAGTCCTCGAAGATTATTACAAGCCTTATCTAAAAATAGACTGGAATCTTTCGTAAGAGAGATTAGGCGGCGATGACTGAGCAAGAGATGTTCAAGGAGTCTCTGCGGGAAAAAAATCATATATAAGCAGGCGATGAGTTCTACTTGAGAGAGGCTGGTTTGGTTGCTAGTTGTCCATAGAAGGAAACCATCAAGAAGGACATCTCTCGCTGACTCTTTCTCGCTTATCTCAACCAAAAAATTCCTATCGCAATGAAATTTTCCACTTTGATTACTGTTGCTGCTTCTATTGTTGCAGCCAACGCTCAGTTCACAAACGTCACCAGCAGTGATGTTACTACCAGCAGTGACACTACCACTGTTGTCCCACCAGTCACTCCTGCTGACAACTCCACCAGTACTGACACTGCCGCAGACATCTCTACCGAAATCCCTCCAGTGACCACCCCAGGCACTAACACCACGACCACTGACATCCCACCTGTGACCACTCCAGGCACTAACACCACGACCACTGACATCCCACCTGTGACCACTCCAGGCACTAACACCACGACCAGTGAAATCCCACCAGTGACAACGCCTCCTTCTAACATCACTACGACACCAATCACATCTCCTGGTTACAACTACACCACGACTCTAGACCCTGTTGTCACCGAAGTTACCACTGAGATTGTCACCGAATTCACTACATTCTGCCCAGAACCAACTACGATCACAACCAATGGTAACACCATCACTGTGACTGGTCCAACAACGCTGACGATCACTGACTGTCCATGTACTTTGACTAGAACTGTGATCAAGCCTACTGGCTCGCATTCTTTGGCCCCAACTGAACATCCAGGTTCTTCTCACACTTCATCGGGCTCTACTTCTCACACATCTCACACAGTGTCTCACCAAAGTGAGAATGCCGCTAACGTCATTGTTCCAGGTATTGCTGGTGTTGCTGGGTTAGCTGTTTTGTTGTTATAATGCCTATAGCTTGGCTTATACCCAAATGATTCACTAAACCTCAAAACATAAAAAAAAATATAAAATAACACTCTGCATTCCTTATCAATAATAACGTTACATCCATAAATGATCACTAGATTTTTGTCCTTTTTAGTTCTTTAATTCGAATTATATATTATAATATAATAAATCCATACATTCCTTTAATAATAGTCCGAGCCTTCTCATCTAATCGAGTTATCTAATTCATCGGCTATGATGTAAGCTTTAACAGTGAGGCAGGGACCTGATATAGAAAAATAAATGCGTTACCAGCACTTAGTATGGTCCAATTCTCACTGATACAGGTCACAGAGTTTTCCAACGAAAACAACCAAATATATGGTTTCGTGGTCTAGTTGGTTATGGCATCTGCTTAACACGCAGAACGTCCCCAGTTCGATCCTGGGCGAAATCATTTTTTTTTAGCTTTTTTTTGAAAAAGTCAGTTTTAACCACTAAATCATTCTACCACATTGATATGCAATTTTAACCACTCATCAATAGTATTCACGGTGATAACCACGACCGACTTCTTCGTCACGGCAAAATGAGTCAATAATGGCGGTGTGGATCGAAGCAACACAGAGTATGCTAGTAAATGTGCACACATCAGTTTGTTGAATTCAACGTACCTCTGTCTTGATAAACTATACGCGTCCAATTGACCGAATCTATCATCTTTAAAGTCTTGGAAATCATGTATATCGTGGACCAGTAAATCGTTGAGAGGGTCGTTTTCAGTACAGTGGTGCAATTGCTCAGAGAAACATTGTGTATACTCCTCGCATGAGCAAACCCATCGATCTAGGTCCACATATATCGGTGCTTTTGCTTTAGAGTTCTTCACAGTTAATCTGTACAAGGCGCTCTTGTCATCTCTGTTCAAAAACCGGATAGCGTCCGTTTCTGAAAGGTCCTTACCTTGTAAATCGTATAAGTAGATGAACATATCATTCGACTCTAGAATCGATAAGGCTCGAATGAATAATTCTCTTGGGAACATAAAATATAGAAACGATGCCATCGTGGAGTCCATTTCTCCATTGTTGTCGATCAGTTTGCCAAACAACTCTGAGTAATTAAGAGTCTCATTTGTGGCCATTGTTGCTTGGTGTTATGTTATTTTGATCCTGGGTCTTCAACTCTGTTTTCATTATGAACCAACCGTATCACAGATAATTTGTAAGGTAAGTCGTTATTCATTGAAAAAAGCCAGTCCTCTCCTTCCTTATGAGACAAATCTTAGCGACACTAGAGCTCAGCTACCTGTACTGATACACATACACAATGGTTTTCAAGCTGCCATTCAAGTACACGAGAACTCAACTAGAGATATTCAGATTCACGTTCTGTCTGTTAACGCCGATTGCTGTCATGTACTATGTCGGTACCGACTCAGACAAGAAACTAAATGTGCCCGGGTTCTGGCCGGACCCAGAGTCACTGAACCAGATACCAAAAGAGCCATTTGAGATTAAAGCTGAGCTAGCGAGGTTGAAGAAAGAGCGGTTGCAGAAAAGGTTGGCGTTAGAGAAAAAATTGGTTGAAGAGTTCGGTTTGGACCTAGAGTACGAAAAGGAGCAATTGAGAAAGGAGTTGGGATTGGCCAAGAATAAATAGATTACTAGTTGGTGGTGAATGTTGATACATAAAGTATGTATTCTGACTACTATGTTACAGATTATATGGGTTCTAATTAATGACAAATTATGTATACGAGAAGCACGATTATTGGTTCTCTTCTTCATCCATGGGGTTGTAAATGTTCTTGGATAGGATCCTATTCAACTCTAATTTGATAAACTCCACTTTTGAAGGATCTATCAGCAAATGGGTATCGTCCAATTCCTCCAAAATGATGTCGCTTCTCTCAGCATCGATTTGAATAATCAGAGCTTTGATCGAAGGATCACACTGTAGTAGTACACTTCTTCTAGCTCTCGCCATAACTATAACATCGGCCAACCACGCTTGTGTACTTGCGATATCAGTGAATATCTAAGCAAAACGATGGGTAAGCTTCGTTTTTTGTATTAATTGTTAGTATATAGATAGAGAACCCACATTGACATGAGGAACACATTTCCTCTGGACCAGAGACCAAGGAGCTCTTGAGAGTTAGCCACATAATGGCAGATGTGAACAATCGTGGTACTCACGACTTGTCGAGCCACCATTCGGAAGAGTTTGAATCGGACGACGATTTAGAGAGCAACCCACCTTTATTGAAATATTCTAGGATTACGAAACTTTCTGCTAATTTCTTCTCTAGGGACTCTATCTCCTGTTGTCTTTTCACCACTAGCTACTTTTTTTTTGGTACTCATTCTGGTCTCTTACATATAACTGACCCAAACTTTAACACTATAAAGACCTTAAAATGTCACAAGTCTTTAATTCTGTCTATCCATTTTGAAAGACAATATTTTGCTACTGCATCTATTGATGGTACTATTACTATTGGAACTATGGATGATCTAACGAATTTAACTGCATACGATTTTAAAAGACCAATTAATGCTGTCGTTTTAGGTTCAAATTATAAAAATTCCAAGACGTTTATATCTGGCGGTATGGCTGGTGACGTGATTTTATCTCAAAGAAACTGGTTAGGTAACCGGCTAGATGTTGTGTTAAATAAGAAACAAAGTGGGCCCATCTTGGGGATATTCAAAGTCAACGAAATTTTAATTTGGGTTAATGGTAACGGCATCATTTTCAATGACATCGTCTCTAAAACGGTTTTGTTTAAAGTTCCTGTAGTACAACCAAGTAACGCGGAATATGACCGGTTAGACCTTTTCAAGCCATTATGCCAATCTTTGGAAAATGATCGGATCGCTATCGCATGGGGACAACATATTTGGTTGTTCAAGATATCCAACAAATCGGGAAGCCAGGATAACCTTAACTCTCATTTGGGATCCATATTATCAAGTGCTGCCTCTAGTCTGATCACTAGCCCCGACAAATCTGTAGAATTAGAAAATGAGTTTGATATTGATATTATCATAGCAGGCATAGCATCTTTCAAAGACGATCAACTACTTTGTCTAGGTTTTGGTAAAGATGAAGACTCTCCAAAGTACAAATTGAAAGGTGTCAGACCTGAGATTAAAATTATTGATATATTGACTACAGAAGAAGTCTACAGTGAGGAAGTTGTCACTAAAAATTTTGAGAAGTTAACCATCAATGATTATCATTTAGCGAAGACCGCTGAAAGCCACACACACTCAATGTACTATTTGATTAGTGCTTCCGATTGTATTGAGATTAAACCTTTAACTTTGGAGGATCATTATAAATGGTACATGGATAACGAACAATATTACAACGCATGGAATGTGTCTAAATATGTGGTCTCAGATTTAAGTGGACTAGAAGTTGGTTTAAAGCATTTGTATAACTTGTTAGAGCAGGAGAATTGGCGCGAGTTAGGTGCTGATATGACGAAGATTATCACACCGTATTGTGTAAAAGACGATGAGGATCTCAGGCTGTTTGCATTAGAAAACTGGAAATCTTTAATAATAAAAATTATAGAAAGTGGTCAGTTAGTGGCCATTCTGGACTATATCCCTATAGAACCGACGTTAGACGAATTGGTGTACAGTCAAATCCTACTCAATTTGATAGAAACAAGACATTATGAAAAGGTGAAAGACTGTTTGAATCAATGGCCACCAAATATTTACAACTTGAGGGATATTCAAGATACATTAGAGGAACTAAATGACGACCAAAATGATATTGAAGTATCTCATACTTTAGGTGAAACATTGGTTGTATTACATCTCAGACAAAAGATGTATTCCAAAGCTATATCTCATATGCTTAAAAATGCCAACATCGAAGTGTTAGATCTACTCTTAAAGCACAAGGACTTAATACCTCAATTTATGCCCCAATTACTGAGTATAGCAACATTTCCAGATGGACAAGGTACTACAGATACACAGTCACAGTTAACTAAGTTGACTTTGAATGAGATTGAAACTCAGTTTGAAAAATTGTTGCAAGTAATGAAAGTTGCTACATCCCACCTTAACGACCTTGAATTGTTTAAACTATTTAGGGCCACACCTGTAGAGCTGAAGATATTTTTTGACAAGCTTCTACTGATAGTGCTCAAATATTTATGCACGCAACAAACAGCACCATCACCACCAATCCAAGATAAGACTATACTACTACTTTCTCAATATGAAAAACGCAGTTTGTTGCCATTTTTAAAAGAACATTCCAAATACAATATCGAAGAGGCTATAAATATTTGCAACTCAGAAAAAGGTCTGTTCAATGAACTTATATATTTGTGGGGCAAAGTTGGCGAAAGTGAGAAAGCTCTATCTATCATTATAAATGAGTTGAATGATCCTAAGATGGCTGTAGAGTTTGTAAAAAGTTGGGGTGACTTTGATCTGTGGGACTTTCTGATCTCACAAGGCGTTCATAAACCTAACTTCGTTTATTATTTGTTGGAATCTACGGATGAACTTGGAGATCATAAGTACATCACCCTGCTCCAAGAAATTAAAGACGATTTTAGAATTAGCGAAGTTAAAAGTATGCTGATTAAATCATTGAAGGAGACCGCTATGAGTCAGATGGTTAAAAGAAATATTTCGAAGATAATTAGTGATGAGACTAAGTATGTTGGAAATGACTATTTGACTATAGTAAAAAAGGGCAGAATATTCATTCCAGATGAGTAGACTTTAGATAATAATAGGCATAGAAATATTCACTTGAGAATATGCCTCAACTATATAGACAGATTCTATATAATCTAGCTAGCAATTATATGAGGGCTTTC
>PPOJ03000043.1:0-85566 GCA_003708845.3 Sungouiozyma intestinalis | reverse complement strand
ACACAGCCCTCCCTCTCCCCCCGCTGCACTCCACTTCATCCGGAGACACACAGATGCACACAGATGCACACATACACTCATACACTCATACACTCATACACTCATACACATACACATACACATACACACATACACACATACACACATACACACATACACACATACACACATACACACATATACACATACACACATACACACATACACACACATGCACAACTCAATCCTACTACACCCAACTGTCTACACTATAGGAGTACCACCTTTCGTTACAATTAATAATATATTATCATGCTCACATCTGTAATATGCTGTCGCACTAACTACACTTATGTATTATCATACACATTGATGTAATATATTATCATATTGTACTACACTAGTATACTATAACACTAACATACTTAATAATATGACATCACACTAACATACTTAATAATATAGCATCCCACTAGCATACTTATAGTAACACACTAAGTACATTTATATATTATTATACACACTTACTTACACACATTACTATCATATAATAACACACTAGCACAATTAATAATATAACATCCCACTATCATACTTAATACTATAGTATCTCGCTCTGCTACATTACTATTTTTTTTATCGTGCAGAAATATGAAAACGACTTCTTGCCTACAAAACTTAAAAAAATACTTCTACCCGATCTCACTATATACGCACACAGATAACACAGGCTGGGAAGTAACAAGAATTGGCAAGCTATTATCGTACTACCACCAACACACTATTATATTGAGTATATATTCGAAATCATACACATAACCCATACTTAGTTATGTAATAACTATATCATCACATACACATACTATCATACTAGTAGTATTCACGCTCACACACTAAACTACCTGCACTATATTATTGCCATATACACCACATGGCATACTAATTATACTATACTCAGGTACTTATACTATTTTGCTTAAATGCTAGCTAAAGTACATTAATACATAAACACTCATTGTAGTGCACTATCTTGCCACATTTCGATACTGTCAGAAATACTAGCAATAGTATAATAGATACTAGTGATTTTACCAAAGGAGAAAGTGCCACTAAAAAGGAATCTATAGGCACTGAAGTATTTATAAATCTGTATTGGTTATTGTTTCTTGATAAGACTTATCAAATACTAGTTCATGTATACTTGATTACCATTCTAAGCGCTAGTTTGTGACAGTAGCATGATAAGTGGCACGTAGAAAGACATTTTGAAAAGTGTATTAACTACTACAACTTCTAGCCTCTGGGGGAAGGTTATGCCGGATATAAGCCAAGAGATAGACAAGAACAGTGATAATAAATACACAGGTAGTGTGTGCAGGCTCAGGATTGATTACCTAAGCCACTTAGAGTAGGATGGCTGCCGACACTTACAGAGTATGACAAACTGCCATAGTTAGATGCTACATAATACTATTATACTATGTACTAACGCACACTGGAATACGTATTTACTCGCATCCCATCATGCACATCGCTGTGTGGCCATCGTGGTTGTATGGCATCATACTCACATGCAGTATGCAAGTACCATCGCCATCATTGTCCAGCACACTCGTTTAATGGGTATCCTGTTAAAACATACATAAAGATACAGAACGAAATACAAGCCCCTGCTCTGTGGCAAGGGAGAGAACATATTCACCGCGGACAACGCCATGCTCAAACAAAACACGTGTTCTAGGCGCCACCCGCGGGCAGAAGCATCGCCCCAACTAGTCAAGGCGCGCCACACAGCAGCATGTTACTCATATCATAGCAGCATAAAGACCACAGGCGCTAACAACAAGTAAGACTTCCTTACCCCAGCTGCTGCTGCACCGCCCTGGTACACCGACACAGAGCCGGTCACAGAACCAGAACCGGCGCTAGTGGCCTTGGCGGACTGGACAGCCACCGCAGTCCCAGAGTGTCCGGCGGTAGAAGTGGTAGGTTTAGAGCCGGAGCCTTGGGAAATACCGGCAGTTGGTTTAGCACCGGAGTCTTGGGAAACACCTGCAGTTGGTTTAGCACCTTCTTGGCCCACCTCACTGTGAATGATAACACTGTTCCCAGAGCTGTCGGTGGAAATCGTATCGCAGACGGTCTGTGTCTTAGTAACACCGTTGTTCACATCGCAGGTAGTGTACGTTACACCTGGCACAGGACCAGTGTAGTGGGCAGTAATGGTGTTACCGTTGCTGTCGGTTGACTTCAGGTCGCACACAATCACCGTCGACGTCACATCCGCGCCGGCTACCTCCACAGTTGCGACAGAGTTGGCTATTTCAACACTGCTACAGTCCCCAGAAGGACCGTTCGTCACGACACTGCTGAGTTCAGCTACATTCGAGAAGGTCGAAATAGTTGACTCCGATATGCTGCTCGAACCATCAGCGCCTGTCGTAACCACATCCGTCACGACATAGGTACCGGCACGAGACCCGGAAGCTACGGTAGTAGTGTGAATAACACCTGTAACTGTTGCCCCACTAGTACGCGTTAGAGTACCGATGGCAGTCGTTGTCGTGGCCGTCGCAGCGCTCCCGTCAGAGTCGGTCGTCGAGCTGTAGGACACAATCTCCGTCACCGCGTCGCCGTTGGACAGCGTGATCTCAAACGTCGAGGCAGGAGGAAGCGTTAAGGGTGCGGTGTGCGTCAAAGTACCTATAATAGTGGTGGAGGTAAGTGTAAAGAAATATCCTTCGCAGGTCGATAGGTAGAATGAAAGAACTTCGTTAAGTACGTCACCGTTTGATAATGTGGTTCAAGTTATTGTTTCAGGAATTGGATAATGACCGATTTGAAAAGTTAGAACGTTCACGGAGACATCAGTACCTTTTTTAGATACGGTTTTGACAACTGGTATCTCAGGTACAGAGCTAATAGTGTCAAGGTGCGAAAAATCATATGTCTGTTCTCCACTGGCGACTGTCAAAATAGGGTACAGGTTACTGTCTGTGGGATATTGGGATTCTACATCGTCAATCGAACTCTCGAACCTTAATTGAAAGGTCACAGTCGTGTTAATAAACAAGGCTGAATCATCTTGGGTTACCCCACTTGGTATCACGATAGAGTCATTGCTAGGAGGTATCACAAATCTTCCAATTTGATCGTTTAACCATAGAGTTGAGCCACTCCTTAGGTAGTAAGCACCAGCTAGTCCTTTGGCATAAAGTGAGGAATTTTTTACGTTAATATTTCCAGAAAATGAATCAGGTAACGTTACATGTGAACCGGCTAAATCAACAGTACCGGCTGATAGTTTCGTATTAGGAGCAAAAGTTGTTGTAATATCGCGAATGTCAAAGCCTGTAGTGGAGATGCTGTTGAATCCAAGGTAAGCTTGACTGTCCATCCCTGGTGTCCCATATAGGATAATATCATTAGTGTTAGGTGCAGTGACAGTGAAAGTGTCACCTTGCATGTCAATTATACTTTGTCCAGTTTGGTTGTTTTCAAATATCCCAAAGGTGTGTACATTGATTGATCCACCACGATACGTAATGTGGTGTGGGTTATTCGTGTATGCACTATAGATGGATAGGTAGTCCGATAGGTTGATGTCCCCGGTAATTTCAAGACTGTGGGTATTTTCAAAGAACGGAAATCCTAGATATCCAGTCAGGTTGGTGTAAAGGTTGGCATCAAACTTGCTAGATGGATTGTGCACAAATAGACCCAGCGAATCGTTAGAGCCCCACGTATAGATATCACCGTTCAGTGGGTATTCTAGATCGGCTCTTGCCGCAGATAGCTATACGCACAGGCCTAATGAGACAGTCTTCCTCATTGTGTATTCCGTAGGGTGTTTTATAATTTGTTTAGTAAAATTTAGCTCCCTGTAGGCAATCTTTGTTTGGAACAACAAAACCGCCTTCTTATAAAGCAGATGGTATCCTGCAAAAAAGAACCCATGCCTAACATCTATATTTCACTCCCTTTGCTGTTTGCTTACTCTACTACGTGTCTTGTTCCCTGAATGTCAACATGATTGTTAGCCTCTCTGCACTATGGAGTCGTAGGATGTCTCCGGGGCGTTTAAGCATTAGTATTGAGAAACGATCTCTGATGAGATAGATCCATAATACAATCCCTTGCAGAAGAGTATATCTCGGAAATCAGTACGCGCAATGAAGAACGCCACAATAATTTTAGAATATGCTACTCTTAGTTCCAACCAGATTTGTTATGGCCTCTTCGCAAAAAGAGAGGGAAAAAAAAGACTGGTCCTGTGCCGTTACACCCACATGAGATACTGCGATCTCTTCAAAGAAAATTGTTTCAAGCTTAGAGTAAGTTTTTTTTGAAGGCATCTACCCTAGAAGATGCAGACTTTTAATGTTCTTGTTTCAAACCCCTTTCCTGTTTATTTTTTGGGGTTGATGTTTATAGGAAGGTCGTGTGACATAAAATGCACGAGATAGTCAGAACAGGTGGCACAGCTGCAAATCGCGTAACAAATACAGCGCACGGGAATATAACAGCGAACACAAAACCTAATCACAGACTTGCCAAAAGATATATTCTGCATTTCAACTAAAAAAAGAATCTACCAATTACGGTATCTGTAAACACACTTACATTGATAGGGAAATATTCTAAAACAATCCCCGAATGCACAGTATCTCTATTGTCCATTTCTGGTTAGCACCATAATAGAAAATTGAGCTACCGATAATTAGATGATGGCCGTGAATAGGAAAAGTATATTTCCATTGTGAGTGATTCCTCCCTCCTAATGAAGCCATTTACGTGCAGTGCAAAAAACGAACATGGGATAGGAAAAGCACAATGTCTGTTTCCCAAATCAGTACTACCCCACCGTGGGGGGGGGGGGAGGAAGTGTGGTGTCATGAAGAACTGCAGGTGCGACACTGGAAAATGAATCCGTAGTCAGATTCTCGCAGTACCACACGTACTAACATGCAGTCGAGACATAGAGAGAAGCCCTTTTCCTATACATGATCGCCGTTTATTTTTAACATGTCTGCATGTTTCAGTATTACCTGATGTATACGGAAAGTCTTCGGGAAGCACTTCCGCATGTCCCCTGCGAAGGTTCCCGGTCAAAAAATACCGAGAAAAAAGAGCAGAAAAAGGAGAAAAAAAGAAAAGTGTGGGCAGGCCGCCATACACAATAAACACACCAAAGACGCCTCAGATACTGAAACTGCTATTTATGGAAACTCAATAGAAGGGGCAACTATCTAGGGGGCTGCTACTGCGCCTGTTTTCAGTCAAGAACTTTCTTCTCTTAGCTGTCGGATTCTTCCGTTCGGTGCGAGTATACGTCGGCCCACATTTTTTTGTAAGTGAAAAAGTCTAAGTTCTAGAAAAAAGCGCAGAGACCCACACAGGTAACCAGCCATTCGCTGAGGTAACCCGCATACTACCGATAAAAATCTGAGGCTCCCAAAGTGTGCTTGCACTGAATGGGGTCCGCTTCGCAGAACCCTGCGGAGCAGATCCGGTGTCCTTTGTCACAAGACGGTCGCAATGGTGTGTGCTCCAAAACCAGCATTCGAATCTTCGATATCTTAGGAGAGCTTTCGACAGGACAACCCCTATGCCCTAGGGTTTGTATCGACACGCCATTTGCCGGCAGCATCAGTCTGAGTATTCTCACACACGTCCGAGCAGCGATGGCACTGTAGTGTTACAGCTCAGTCTTGTAAAAGGCATGTAAATTCTAGGAAGGTTTTGCCGCAATTACCAATGCGTTTGCACACTGCACTTTTCCTACTTTGGGCACAGGTTTCAAGTTTACAATACTGCAATGCTTCCTAAAACGATGAGTGTTCGACGAATTTGATCTGCCTTGTTCACTCAATACAAAGTGGCGGCCCGATTAGGGGGTATTATGGTATGAAAACATTCACTATACTGCTATTTTTGGCAGCTTGTCACAACGTCATACCAGATACTAGCACCCGCCAGATACGGATATGAGCTAACAAAAAAGATACGCTTGTCCACATCGTTCCCAACCTTTTTCCTCTTCGGATACCTTGTCAAATATGCAACTTTTTGGAAGTAAGTTTGTGATGGATGACGTACAATAAGTTTCGTACTTTCAAGAGACTGCTGCCGGCAGCCTTTCCTGTTACGTTAGTATTCCCAGCTCGATTAGCAAAGTTCAGATCCTAACTCAAATACACATGCCCCTCTCAGAGTAGAAGCACTTATAGAAGGGAGTTGGTATTTGTGGCTACTGCGAACTACAAACAAGCACCTAACTGGGAAAATACCAATGTATATGGGCTCCTCTTCCGTGATGGTCGCTATACTGCTGAGCTCAATGCTAAGGTATTTTCCTGAAACAGTGCAGCTACCTTGTAGAGATATATGGCCTTTCCTGTGGCCTTTGTTTGATAAATACGGTAATTATTTTCAAGTTAACATGTTTTTGGAAGTTTCCGGATTGAGCAGCTGGCTTAACGGGCATTGGGAGTCCGTAGCGAGGCCCTTTCCGCATATTAGGTCTTCTAGTGTATTGCCCAAAACAGCGTGTCTGTCGAAGTACATGCTGTGGTAATCTAGCGACAAGCGTAGTATAAGCATCGTCTTGGTCTCACAAACTCTATGCTGGGATAGCTTACTTATTCTCGGGAATAATAAAGGTGCAGTGTGTGGACGCATCTGGTAACAGCAAACTGCAATGTATGGACACATCCGGTAACTGTGACGGTCCGTCTTAGCTGTTGCTAGTCCCGCCAGCCATTTCTAGCACAAATGACAGCTTTGTTCAAACCCTATATTAACAAGTAGGGTTTGCATTTCGCGAGTCCTCTTATAAAAAAATTTTGTTTGCACACAGCTCCGTAACTCGGAGCAGAAAAGATGAGGAGTTCCCAACGCTCTCCCACGCACTACCATCATCACTAGCGGTCCAACGAACCCTGGAGCTCTTGGTTCAAACTGTGGTTTCGCAAATGGTTTGTCTTAAAGGATGTTGAGCTCATCGCCTCCATAGGTCTTCTGACATTTGAGTTCTGAGGCCTGCGCTCCCGTGCTCACTACTGTTTTGCAAAAACACATTCTGTCTGCCCAGGTGTGTTAAATTGAACATACCAGCTTCCATGTTTAAATGTGAAGAGTGAGATGAACTTGGCCTTTATGAGGTTGGCTTTTTACAATAGTATGCAACTGTCATTTGTAATTTTCTTTCTCGAGACGAGATTTCACGGTTGTTCTAGTTGGAAATAGGATACACAAAGCTGCCCAAACGCTTCGTTCATTAGCATCTAGAATAGGGAAATCCGTATATTGACAAAATCCAGTACCAAGTTTCTAACAACTTTCAATTGAAGCAAAAGGCTGATGTCTAAGAGAAACGTAGCTCAACAGCCAGCATTCAGACGAATTTAAAAAAGGGTGTGGTCACCTACTGGGTTTCCAGAGTGTCCTTATTTAGGCTGGCGTGGAAACTGTTGAATGTGAATTTACCTATTCTTCTTTACAGCTTTAGACATTGTAGGAAGACAGGTTACTGAAGGAGGGCTGGTGGCGGATATACAAAACACCAACATCAATATCCTGTTAAAAGTAAATTTTAAGAAATCAGTAAATCTCTTATATTCTTGGAGTAGTTTTCGGTTTACAAGACTATAAGCGCTATTGATTGGTAATAACCCAACACATATCATCGGTACGTGCATGAAATACCTGCGACTCTTCATACACATGGATAAGCTACCCCTGGGTACACTGAAGCACAAACCTATATCTTGAGTATGAACTATCATCAAGAGCTGAGATATAACAGGTGATGATGCTGTTGTATCCATAGTTAGAGATATTCCATATATGTGGATAATAGCCCTATACAAGACCATTTCTACCTGAACAACTACGGAAGCGTACAAGAAGTTTCCGAGTATACACCATATAATCATGTACACTTTTAGTTAAAGTCTTGATGATATATCAGACTCTTTATATAGGTCGGTATTTTAGTATGTCCATGCGTAGCTCATCTGCTTGCAAAGAGGTCTTACCAATTAACTTAGCAACCATCGCTTTGTGGTACCGACATTATCCAGTACTAACCCGGATTGCTGTATGTGGGCTTGACATGTTGCCTGCCGTGGGGTTCTATGAGTTCAAGACATGCGATTCGTTACGTGATTAGTATTTTCCTTGTGGGGGTTGTAGATCGTGATATTGAGGCGCGAGATTTCGTTGGAAACAAGTTAGAGAGAACACTGTGCAAAAACCTAGTTTATATGGTTTATGGCACAACACTGAATAGTTTGTATATTGCCAAAGTGTTGTACCGAAAAGCTACGTCTGTCTGATTAATTGAAAAGATACATATCATCAATTGTCGAACAGAATTGTAAAGCAGTGTAAAAGAAAAAAAATTCATAGACGGTCCGATATCTCAGTAAAAGCTTAGATGTAATTTTTCCCGACCGATGGTATATAATTACAGTTATCTTTAACAGATAGGCAATTGAACTTTCAAAAACTGAAGATCCATTTTACTCAGCACTGCTGTGCTCACGAGTAAAGATGCCTACTCAGGCTTACGATGAATTTGAGAAGGCTATGAGCCTGGCAATGCTAAATCCCAAAATAGACGTTGAGTTGTCCGGGGTATTAAATTATACTGATTGGAAACGAGAGTTATTCGATTATGCTTTCTCAATAAGTTGCCTTTGGTATGAAAAACTTACGCTCTGGAGACTTTGTCGAGCTGGCGCTTTTTCTACCTGTCGAGAGGAAAGAAATTCCATCTATTCGTAAAACACTAGAAAGCGCAACTCTGAAGCTCATATTTGACAACATGGCTAGTGACGTAGAGGCTGAGACGGCTCGTATAATGGATGGAAGTTCTGTAACTGGGAGTTTAGACATTTTACGGCTCCTCGAAGAAAGATACAATGGTAATGAATTCTCTACAATCATTACGAAGGCGAGGACTGCAGAAGAGGTTATGAAGATGTCTTGGCTTGAAAAAGAAAGTTGGGCTGACACTTTTCTACAATGTACTAGCAATAGACCAAGTGATGCCACTTATAGTGCTAGAAAAATTCAATTGCTAACTTTTGTGAGTCCCGATTTAGTCAAAACAATTCAGAGAGAATACGGCCGGACAACTGATCCTAACTACGAAGAGTTCCGAAGGATTGTCCAGTTTGCTTTAGAGGACACAAATGAATCATCTGAGTCTACCTTTGTTGTTAAGGGGCATCCTCAGTCAAACAAGTCCAAAAAGAAAGCGCCTAAATGCAAGATTTGCGGCAAGGGAAATCACTGGCACTCTGAGTGTGAGTTATTGCAGGAGCGTTATCCTGATTCCCCGATGTTAAATAAAAAATCTACTCACAAGCCCTACAATCATGTTGCTCTCAACAGATCAGAGTACGCTGCTTATGTTAATATGTCTAGCACTGACTGCTCCTCCGACTGGATCTTTAGTAAGACAGCAAGTCTTCATGTATGTGGCAACAGAACACTGTTCTCGACACTGGAAGATACTTCCAACGGTGGTACTATACAAGTTGTTGACGGTACGGCTAGAATCGCAGGCTATGGAACTGTCACCTTCAATAATCTCATGCTTACTAACGTTGCCTATGTCCCTGGCTTCCCTGTAAACCTTATCTCATCTAGAGCTGCTCAAAAGAAAGCTAAAGTCCATTTCGTCTCAGATAGATCGGGCATTGTGGCATACGGTCAACTCAATAAACAGCTTGCGACTTTCTCTAAAACCAATGGACTGTTGCGTTTAAATACTGAATCAATCTCCGCGTAGTCATCTATACTATTAGCTGGTACCTTAAAAGTGTTCGCTGATTAGTGTATCTAGATTAGCTTTACCAGTTAGAGAAGTACATATGATTCCAAGATGAGATGAACTTATCACAAACAGGTATCTGATATTTTAATTCTTGGTATTCGCTTCCTTTAATATTAATATACCATTTAGATAAATATTCTTGAGACGTAGGTTTGAAATTTGGATCCTTTATATGTTAAAGAGTTCAGATTGCACGTTCAACAATGCGCTTGATTAGATACTGTGACGATGTATACAGTAATGCTACATCATCTCAGAAACAGCAGTATTATCGATCAATTGCTGAAGAACAAGTTGATTCTAATGTCTCTTTTTTTTGCGCTTCCCTTTACTGTCCATGCACAATTGAAGACTGAGCAGTACGTAAAGTTTACCACTTGTATTCAGATGATTTGAGGTATGAAAAATACTGTTTCGTCAACCGATCTAACTGCTCATCTAATTCAATTATCCGATTGTTCAACTTGGATGATAGCCCTAAAGTAGCATCTCAGGGTTTGAAGTTGACATTGGGTCCAGCTGGCCACCATGTCCAACACCAGAAATATCAAGTTATCAATATCAAGCACTTTAACTATGATGAGCATACCTAGCACTTTAACTATCATGAGCATACCTAGCATTTCAACATAGGTTCTTATCAGATGTATCTTTTTTAGGCCTTTTGAAATTCCACCACAGCCTAGGGCTTTCGCATCCCAAACTGACTAAGGAAATATTCTCTCACCTTAAGTTACAAAGACGTAGAAACGACAGCGTGTTATGTCTCTGACTGTATCGCTAAGACAGCTCCCCAGCAAGAACGGACTCATTAGTAATACACCAACTTTCCCGCCGTGTTCTGAGTATTATCTTAACCACTTGACTGACAAATCCTGTAATAAACTATACGCAACTATATCTTGAACTTTCACTCTTTTTCTCACAAGTCCAATACTTTCTACGCGATTGGAGATACATACGACATTAAGTAAGCTAGCTATACAGAAATCACGTAATCTATTACTATTATTGTAGCAATAATACTTATTAATCTACTTTATTTGCCACGCTAACATTACTTCAATGGAGGGGTTCAATAATTTTTGATATTAAGAGTGTTGGTATGACAAGAGGTTTTGGGAAGATAAAGGAAAAATGGAATTGTTTAAAAACGTAAGGTATTTTCCAATCCTAAAACAATGCCCATCTCCGTTTAAAAATCAGTTGTCGCATCGGAGAGGCTGTCACAAGATTGTTGAGCTTTTTCATGAGTCGCAAAATATATATCCAGTACTAACGCTGCTGGTAAGTATATATAATAGATAATATTTATATATATATGTTTGTATATGTGCATGAAAGCAGCAATTGAAAATGAACTGGAGGAAGCCAAAGTACAATCATCAAACCTGGGAACAAGTAAGCAATACAGCATGACATCCCGTCCAGATCAAGACGTTGAAGGTCATAGTGCAAAGACCATCCAACAGAAGCGCCCTTGAATATTTTTTGATATTCATATACGTTTCTTCCACGGTTTCAGTGTACGGTTATCTTTACTACTTAGGGCGGCGTAAAACTGCTGCCACTTATACGGACAAAAGCATTTCCAGTATAACTGTTGCTGCAGGCAGTCCAGCTGTGTTATCCAGCCAACCACGTAAACGTAGGTACTGGTTGTGGCGTGAATTTGTAGGTGCTGTTGGCTACTTTTTAGGGTTCTTCACATTAATATGCGTAGGTGTTTATACCAAGATGTGCAGTTCTATTATAGTAGATCTGATTAAGTCTAAAGATAAACACCTTGTATATTTCACATTTGGATCACATTTGGCAGCACATGTACTCATAGCGGCTGTAGTATATGCAGTATCTCGAATCATTACTTACTGTATAGTCTATGGATGGTTTTCTGGTAGTAACAAAGGTGCAGATAAAAGTAGATAAAGGATAGTTAAATGTCAGATTTTCAAGTGACAGCTGTGATGCCCATTTAACAATTGGTTGGGATACCTCGTACTTCATCCTTACGAGACACACATAATTATACGCTATAGGCAGCGCCAAATGCAGTAATGCTGTACCATTTACTGCCCTCTATTTTGCGACTCTAATATAGTATCCAATTTTAATGGATGGCCGTAGTTCATTTATATCCCGAACACGATATGTTGCAAAGGTGACAGAATCTCCTCTGTTTCAATAAATCTTGCGCATTCTTGGGTTTTGTTGTTAATTGTGCCACTTGAAATGTAAGTTACCGAATAAATGAACCAACTTCAACAAATAATAAATAGACTAGCGGTTAGTGTATTATTATTAGACATCGAAAAAAATAGAAGGACCTCGATCTGAAAGATGAAACCGGGGTTCACAAAAAGAGATAGAGGTAAAGTGCAATATCAAGATACAAACAAATCAAAGAAGTTTGACTGTTTAATATGACTTCAAGCTGTTACAGCACTCTTGCCTATGTATTATATAAGTGATCGTTTGCAAGTAATCATTTCTTTGATCGCATCTCTTTTACCAGCTGCTCTTTTATATATACGCTTCAAAGAGGCATGGACAACAGGATAAAAGGGAAAGCAAAAGCTTCACACACTCGACGTTGTCTGTTTAGAATATGCGTCTCTAGATAACGCTAGTAATTCGTCAAACTCATTACTATCTTTACACATTTGATAGAAGGAGCTATTTCTGTTGCTTAACAGTATGAAAGGATGGTTATACTCTTTCACTTCACCCTTGTCAAGCACTAATATTTTGTCGTAATCAATAATGGATCTCAGTCTATGTGCAATAGTTAGAACCGTACTTTCTGCGAATTCCTCCCTGATGGTGTTTTGGATCATGGCGTCAGAGGCATAATCGATAGAAGCTGTAGCCTCATCAAGCAAAATTATCTTCAGGTTTCTTAACAAGGAACGAGCTAAACACATCAGCTGTCTTTGGCCTTGAGATAGATTATTCCCTCCCTCATGTATTACACTGTGCAAGTCCTTGAATATATTCTCATTTTCAGAGCTTGTGGAATCGTGGTCTGAAGTTTCATGATCGTGCGTAGCTTTGTATAGCTCGCTAGAAGTTAGTAGGTTCACCCTCCTCAAGGAATCTAAGATTTCTGCGTCAGAAAATTGGTTGTATGGGTCAAGGTTGGATTTTATTGTTCCACTAAAAAGTGTTGGGTCTTGGGGAATAAGAGTGATCGAAGACCGCAACTGAGAAAGAGGCACGTCCATAATATCAACTCCATCAATTTTAATATTTCCAGTAGTGGGCTCTAGGAACCTGAATAAAGCAGTTATAATAGTTGATTTACCGGCACCAGTTCTGCCAACAATCCCAATTTTAGATTTACCTTGCACAGAAAAGCTCACATTGTTGATTACATTCGGTAACGTGCTAGCGTATTTCAATGAGACTTTAGAGAATTCAACTACTCCGGAAGATGGCCAGTTGGGTATCTCTGGTATCTCCTCCTGATAGTTCTCTTGTTCCACACACATGTACTCCTTCAGTCTCTCAACTGCATTCATATTCATCTCCGTATCTGCGTAATTTTTTACCAGCCAATAAGCAACTTCAGTGAAGGTAATCGCATATGTTAATGAAATACCAGCTAAACCGGAGTCAATATGCTCACTGTCTAACAGAATAAATGAGCCTGCTCCCAAAATAACAAAAGCACCCACAATTTCAATTCGAAAGGACATCCAGCGGTTTGCAGCCCACAAATAATAAAATGGTTCATTGTTTGCATCCAACTTTTCCAAGTTCTGTACGATATATCTTGCTTCGTCACCATATGCTCTGATGGTTGAGACACCGGACAAAGTTTCAGAAAAATGCTGGAAAATTGGTGATTTTGTTATAGACTCAAACCTTTTCAGTTCCCTGGAGGCTGTGACGTATAAATTACCAATCAAGTAGTAGATGACGCTAATAAACATGAAAACGGTAGCAAACCATGGTGTAACTACACTAATGACGACAAAAGTGGATATGCATGCTAATCCTGAGAATCCTATGGACTGTAACGAAGCAATCAGTTGTTGGTCCACTGTTTCTATATCCTTCGAGAATCTATTCATTATTCTGCCACTAGGGGTAACGTCAAAAAATCTAAGTTTTGCATGCAAAATAACATGCAATAACTGTTTAAAAAGATTACGTGATATGGCAACACCAACTCCAAAGTCAACTACAGACCTGATAAACCCAAAAGAACCTTGGATAAATCCAATAAGGAAGTAGATACCGAGGTAGTAGTATGTTCCATGTTTTGCTTTCATAACCTCGATAGATAGACCCTTCGATACCCAAGATCTCACCCACCATGCTTGCAGAGCATAACACAACTCACATGCAATAAATACTAACAGGATCACTAGCAAGACATACCGGCTTTCAAGAAACGAGAAGAACCACTTGTATATGTCCAAGGTCACACTCCCAATTGCCTTTTCCTCAATATCAATCAGCATTCCATCCGTTTTTTTATTTGCGACAGCCGAGTTTTGATGGTTTATCATACTTTTCTCATCGGAAGAAGTAACTGATATTTTGGCTGCGTTCTTCTTGATAGCAATCGCAGACGATGATCTAGATGATAATGCTGCTCTTAATATTCTTTCTTCTTTGAAATTATCTCTTTCTATCAGTTCAGCAGGCGTTCCCTCGTAAACAACTCTACCATTTTCCAGTTTCACAACATAGTCAGCATTTCTCAACGACACCGAGAGATTGTGTGAAACCAATATACAAGTTCTGTTCTGCATTAATGGCCCTGTTATACAGTTATCGTAGATCCAGGTAGCTGTGTGGGAATCTACTGCACTCAGGCTATCATCCAATAGGACATGCTTACAATTCGAATACAAAGCTCTTGCCAAAGAGATTCTTTGCTTCTGGCCTCCAGATAATGTTATACCTCTTTCTCCTATCTCGGTTAAATCGCCTGCTTTCAGCAAAGCAAGGTCTTTTTGTAACCCACACGCATGTATTACCTTTGAATATCTCTCCTCATTATAGTTACTGCTGAACAAAATATTGTTCCGAATGGTGTCATTGAATAGCCAGGCGGCCTGTGGGCAATATGCAATGGAGTTGGTAAAGCCGTCCGGTTTGACTACCAAAGTATCACGAGGTTCAAGATTTGGAACAAAAATTCTTCCTTCCTTTAAATGCATCTCACCTAAAAGAGCCATCAACAGAGAGGTCTTGCCCGCCCCTGTGTCACCTATTATCACGTTAAGCTTCCCAATCATGAACTTTGTGTTAATATCTTTAATTTTAAACGAAGAGGTGTTGCTCCATGCCAGAGTAGCGTTTTGAAATCCAAAACGATTCTCGTCAACAGTGGTTTGGTCATATTTTAAAGTTTCCTCCTCATCCAGGAATTTCTCAATGCGCTTTAATGATACATAAGACTGAATTGCAGTCCCAGATATGTCACAGGCTTTATCTAAAGGAAGACGTATTAAAGAAAATAGCGAAAGGGCGGTAAATGCTATGGGCGGTGTCAATGTATTTTTATCGACGAGGATATAAAATGCAAATGAGCCAGTTGTCACAATAGTAGGAGTCACTAGAAACAAAAATGTGCCTACTGCCCAAGTTACACCCCTCCTAAATAATAAATTCAACTCTTTAGATCTTACCTGAGAAATGTTATCTTCAAAATTTTTCTCCCAGGCAAAGTATTTTATCAGACGTACTGCTTGTAGCATCTCATCGAGTTTCTGGATTCTCTCATCCGTTGCGCGCATGATCTGCACTTGTAATTCTGAGAAATGTGTCGCCATCATCACATTAAATGGTAAAATGGACAACAAGATCAGAATACCGACAAATGCAGTCCTTCCCAGAAGTTTATACAGCAGGATCATAGCGACTATAATCAATATGACAGCCTCTGTTAAAAGCTGGCTATAAGCGCAAAATTCGGAGACTTTAAAGGTATCCACCGACATTAGGTTGATAACTGCTCCCAGATTACTCGAGGAAGAAGAGGAGTTGTCCTTTGCCTTGGATATCTCTGGATTTTCTGTAATGATTTCATCTGCATCCTTCAATTGTTGGTGGCCAGATATCTTTCTTTTCAAAACTTTGGTATAAATTTCCGAAATCAATATAGTCCTCATATTGATACTCATACGTCTACCGATATGGAATGACTGACCTTGAAAGACAGCAAATAACACTTTGCTACCTACCATTCCAAGTAGATATAGCCAAGGCCAGCTTTCTGATGTGAAACGTCTCAATTCAACATACTCTAAGAAACGTTTCAATAGTACTATAGGAAGTACTGTGAAAATGTCAGAAATCAAAGTTAAGATTGTTTGTACGATAAACCCTTTCAAGAAAAACCATATCAGGTTATGGGAGAAGCTTCTGGTCGTCGTTTGTTCGTCGACATATTTTTTAAACTTCTTGACGACAAAAAATGAGTAGTCATTGATATCCAACCCCCAAATGTCTTTTAGTCCCAAGTTCTGCTTCTTAGATGTCCATATCAATTTGTCCAACCAATTCCACGACAGGTAACTGAAAAGAGATGTGGAAAATTCATGCGAAGGTATTGCTCCCTTTTCCCTCTTGTATCTCACAGATAATAGATCTAACGTTGGGGTGAAGAATAAAAGCACCACTAGACTGATTGTAGAATAAAATTGGTTCTTGTACAGAAACCTGGACAGCTTGTCTCCCTCGTCTAATAGATCCAATGACATAAACTGTAAAGTGTACGGAATCGCCATCACTACATAAATAGCAAACGTGACTCTCCACAACTGGTTGGGTTTCAAGTTTTTGCTGTTGATCATATCATAGACCCGCACAAAATTTATGAATAACAGCACGCACCACAGTGCAACGTTAGACAAGATGCTCAGTATAGGTATTTCATTATAACTGCCGACAAGAAATAGTGATACGACGAAACAAAGCAAGTTATAGCAAGCAACAGTGGCCTCTGACAGTATTACCATCTTTGTCCATGTGTTGGGCCGAATCAACAGAATCTCATTGTAACCGACGTTGCCAATCTTGGCAAAATGCGAAGCATTGATTGAGAAATGTTTCTCCTTAAATGTCTCCCTCTCTCGCCCAGGTATCAGCAGACTAGTGCTTTCGTTCTCCTGGCCTCCATTTATATCTTCAGGCAGTTGCAAAAGATGCGTTATCGAATCATAGACGGCTATCGTTCTGCTTCTCTTCCGCTTCTGAGAGATCACTCGTTCGTTATTGAACAGGTACCACAGTGATATCGCTGACAGAACCAAGGGCAAAAGTAGATTAATGTACACGGTTCTTCCATCGGTGGTCAGGCTCTTGTCATTCCATGGCTTTCCTAACATCCTTTGGTACAAGAGTATGACAAACTTCATCCAAACCGCTCCATATATATGTCAAAGAGAAGGTAAGTATTCTCTACGTTTAAACCCAAAGAGATGACCTTAATCTGCCAAGCTTGAAATATATATATATATTTTTTTTTCTTCTTACCATCTCCAAGTAGAGTCTGTTGGTGATGGGATGGGCATCTATGAGTCACTATGACACATTGTTGCAGTATCATCCCGAAATGATGTTGCAATGTGGTAGGGTCAGTGACAGAGTAAAATGATCTTGAATTGCTAGTGCGTGTCATACCTGTGCGGTCTGCTCCCTATCGTGTAATTGCTGGTCCATAGCGTTCCATACGCATAGCTATCTGTTGCTTTAAAGCATGTAGCTGTGCAAGGCACATTGCCAGATATTTGTATCTCTATCTGCATCGTACTCATACGAGAGATATAATTATATATTATATAGAATCATTTTTATCTTGACCCCACCACAGTAAGATATAAGTCATAACGCATTGGTAGCCGTTGTCACTGTGTCCAGATGTTTCAAGTTGTTGTTGATCAGAAGGGTCGAGAAGTATTGAAGAATGACAAGGAGAAATCCTTTTCGTTTTTGAAAGTCATCGAGAGAGTCGATCAGCTACCTGATGACTATTTGAATCTTGACAAGTTTAAAGAGAGTGTCTATGTGTTGAAGAGCCACGACAACATCCATATAGGACATGTGTGTCGATTTGTTGTTGAGGAGATGGAGCGCTGCGGATCTCAGGAGTTTCACGATACTTTCCAGTTAAATGAAGTGGATCATAGTGTCTGTTTTAAAGATGACAGCATTGGATTGAGAAACACCAAACTAGCTAAGATTGCCAAATTACTGTATGATAGATCAAGCCTTAAAGGCATTAAAGGTTGGAGAAACGAGGAGTATGTTATTTGGGTTGATGGCAAGCAGTACGTTCTACTGGAGAGAGCACTAGCGGGGGCTCTAGGGATTGTCACATACGGGGTCCATGTCAACGGGTTTGTTAGGGATCAAACAACAGGTAATTTGAAGCTATGGATCTCCAAACGAGCTGCTACCAAGCCTACGTGGCCTTCTATGCTAGACAATACCATTGCAGGCGGGCTCGGTTATCCATACGGAGTTTATGACACTTTAATTAAAGAGAGTAAAGAGGAAGCCAATTTGCCAAAGGATATAATTGATTCATACGCTAAGAGTGTAGGTGTGGTGACTTATTTCCATTACTCTGGAGACAATGCAGTAAAAGAATTCAATAATGAGGACAGTTTTATTGTTGGCGAAGTAGAACACCTGTATGATTTGGAGCTACCCGAGGGGATAACCCCTTCTGTGAACGATGACGAAGTTCAGAACTTCACATTGATGACGGTACAGGAAGTTATAACCGCATTATGGGATGGGCAGTTTAAGCCCAATTGTGGACTCATTATTGTGGACTTTTTAATAAGACACGGATACATCACAGCAGAAAATGAGCCAAACTATGTACAAATTGTTAACAAGATGCATAGAACTTTACCACTGCCTACATTGATAGGTAGGTAGGATATCATATTTTGATACCTATAATTATTACAGATATACTTATAACAAACGTATGGATTCTATAAAAAAAACCATTCAATTATGAATCTTTCCTCTTACTTCGAATCTGTGAGATTTAGAACACAAAGCCCTAATGCTCCTCTTATTTAGAAAAATTCAATTTAATGTTGAACCATTGCCTCTCAACAACTTCTTGTGGTGTCAACGGAGTCAAACCATATACTAGTGGTGCGAAGTACACAAAGAAGCCTAGTACAGCAAGAATGGCAATCAAATAGAAAGCTCCTAAACACTTACTGTAAACTGTAGGTTCTGACTTGAAAGTGCTCCCTTGTTCTTCCTCATTTTTGTCGAAATCAGTAGACGTTACTTCACTGAAGATTAATTCCCAAACACTGGCAGTGAATAGAGCTGCAATCAAATGAGCAGGTAGATAATGGTGCAAAAATTTCTGACGGCCCATTAAAAAGAATGGGAAGAAGTGGCAAGCCCAGCCAGCTAAAAGGAAAGCAGATGGACCATATAATTTTTCTCTGGTGATCTTATTCAGCACAAAGAACTCACGCTGTCTTGTTAATAAATCAAGCACGACAATTCCCACGTATATCATAATGGTAATAAACTCAATCCAGAAACCAATAATATTTGCGGTGAAATATATTTGTCTTCTCTCAGTATCCTTGGTCCAGAAAGAGACACCAGATAGACCAAGAGGCCATTCTTGAGGTTGAGACGCAAAGGGATGCTCCGAACTTAACTTATTGTTTTGCTCGAGCATTGTTTTTTGCAATTCCATCCATTTTGTTAAGAATGGT
Organism: Sungouiozyma intestinalis; assembly: GCA_003708845.3. NCBI lineage: Eukaryota > Fungi > Ascomycota > Saccharomycetes > Saccharomycetales > Saccharomycetaceae > Sungouiozyma > Sungouiozyma intestinalis. The sequence continues at coordinate 66,018 of PPOJ03000043.1, read as the reverse complement.
AATTTAGTGACAACTTTTGGTACATGGACTTTTCTCTCATCATCCAAATTCACAATGGTCTCCACAACCCAATTGTTACTTGATTCAGTAACCTTCTTGTTACCATTAACCTCTTGTTGATTGTATGCCCATTCTGGTAGGAACTCGTCGTTATGAGTCCACAAAGCTACTGAGGTATCGACATGGAACAAACGGAAAACTGTGTTTAGAGACTTCACAGAACGCCCTTCATCTTTCTTATTTAATGGTTGAAAGCTGAATAGTGTCTGCTTGTATGCATCTCCGTTCGCAATAGTGACATTCACAGTAGTAATTTCTTCATTCGTAGGATACAATGGCGATGCTACGTCATGTGCCAGCAAGTATGTGTCTGTTTGAACGTGTCTTAATCTCAATTGGTCGTGTAATAAGACAGGGTGGCCCTTCTTACCATCAAGTTCTTTGACAGGCAAAATTTCCCAATTATTGTTGATATCTTCGAAGGTGTAACCTGTGACCTGTTGACCAGCCGATGAGACACGGCCATCTTCATAACGCAAAGGATAGTGGGCCAAATGGGAATGTAAAAAGGCTTCGGTCCCTTTATGTTTGAATGTCACAACATCATAATAATTGACGGGTTTAGAGTTGATCGACAAGCTTGATTCGTGCAAAGTTTCTTGGAAAGCGGCTGACATGAACGCATCTCCTGGGCCAGAGGTGTTTAGTATTTCAAAATGAACCCAAAACCAAAACAAGTAGATGACGAAAGGCACGATAACTAACCCATTCAGTCTTGTCGAGAAATGTTTAAATAACATCCTCATAGAAAGCCCGGCTTTGACAGATAACAATTGCCACAAGTTGACAACGACTGCCAAACCAATAGCAGCATAAGTCATAACACCCACGTATTTGGTAGAAATGACAAAGGAAAGAGACAACCCGGTTAAATACAACCAGATGTACCATTTGGTCGTAAATGGTTTCTTCAATTGTTCAATGTAGAATCTAGTGTAAGAATAAAAGGTGCAAGCCACTGAGAAGATCAAAATAGCGTCTAACAATATCAAACGAGTTTCGATGACGTGAGCGTTATCAAGCCCCACTAACAAAGCACCGAATGCACATGTAATGGCTCTAAATCTTAATTCCTTCAACGTTTGAAACATCACAATCACTGTCAAAACACCTAGAGCAGCATTGAAAGAACGGTACTCTATATAAGGTGCATGGTTAGTCTCATAACTGTTACCAATCTCGTCGAATTTGAACGACCCGTTGTAACCAACCAAGTACCCGATGAAGGCTATCATCATTTTGGCAAAAGGTGGATGCACATCAAAGAAGAAAGTCCTCTCCAGGTAGTAAGAAGCAAACTTCCCGAAATGAACCTCATCAAACACAACTTCTTTTGGTAGCCATATGTTGTAAAATCTTAGTATAAAGGAAACCACAGTCGACACAGTAAGCCAGATCTTATAGTGGTATGCTGGTGCAGGATATGGTCTTAGAAGCCAATTGGAAGCCAATTGCTCAAATGGAGCAGTCTTAATTGGAATCTCTGGGGACTTTTCGACCTTCGTGGAAGAGTCCGTACGCTTGCCTGCAGCCTTAGAAGCAGGCCGCTTTTTCGTTTCAGCCATGGTTTACTCGATTGGAGGAATTGATACTTCAAGTGACACGCACAAGGAAAGGCAGAGACATTCTGTTCTCTAGGAAGTACTACTACTGGTTCACTTCTTTAAACCGTGTTGAGAATATATACGTGTTATTCTTTCAATTATTGTCACGTGCTGCATGTGACAATAATTTCAAAGTAAGGCCCAAGCGACGAGGACACATACCATTGGTAACTTGGGTCTATATCTTCCCGTAAGGTGTTGAAAGTGAGCAGTGAGGTTGGCTGCTCCTGTCGGCAGAAATACTGGAAACAATTGGAGTAGTAAATTTATATTTCGTGCTTTGATTTATATATATAAATTCATATATAATTTGGAGGATACTTCCTCTCATATAATATATAATTGGTTACACACAAGTTTAACGCCCATGTAATGAGTGGAAATACTTATGGTTAATGATAGGAAAGAAAATAGGAAAATTATAAGGATGGGAAACAAAAAAAGACAGGTAGACAAACCTTGAAACAAATCTGCTAAGAATGATTGTGAATAAGATCCATATGTTTCATGACGATAAATTATGAAATGTAATTATCTGCGTGCCGTTGATTTTCTTTAAAATCCCCCTTTCATTTATAAACCATGTTGAGCTCTTCTTCTGTCACGCTCTTCAGCGATGGTCAACTTGATACCCTTACCCTTTGGCAAGGAGATGTAAGGCTTACCTGGTTCACCAATGACGAAGACGTTGTTCAATCTGGTGACGAAGGTGTTGTCAAGAGAGTCCTTGACGTGGACCAAGTCGAAACCACCATCGTGTCTTTCCTTGTGGACAATAGTACCAATACGACCCAAGTTACGACCACCAGTGATGTAAACTAACTTACCGGCGTCGAATTTGATGAAGTCGGTGATCTTACCAGTGGCCAAATCGATCTTGACAGAGTCGTTGATCTTGATGTTTGGGTCTGGGTATCTGATGGTTCTACCATCGTGGGTGACCACGTATGGAACACCTTTCTTACCTAGTTGCACCTTCTTGACTTTACCTAATTTGTAAGAAGCTTCTTCGTCGGTGATACGGTGGACAGCAAATCTACCTTTCACGTCGTAAACTAATCTGAAGTTTTCGTTGGTGGCTTCCAAAGTGATAACATCCATGAAACCAGCTGGGTAAGTGGTGTCGGTTCTCACTTTACCGTCAACCTTGACGTGACGTTGCATCAAGATAGCCTTAACTTCACGACCGTTCAAAGCATACTTTAATCTGTTTCTCAAGAACACAATCAATGGCAAAGATTCTCTCAATTTGTGTGGACCTGGAGATGGTCTTGGTGCGTAACAACCAGATAGTTTGTCTAGCAACCAGTGGTGTGGAGCTGCTAATCTCTTAAGGTGCTTCTTTGGTCCTCTAGCCATCTTGCAATGTTATAACTTAGTTAGGTTTCGGTCAATTCAAACACTAGTTAAACCAAAGTTTTGTCAAGCTTAGAGTTTAAAAGCTTTAAGTTAGATATAACGAGAGTTTACTTGTCCACTAGAACCATCATCGAAAATTTCCAAAACTTGCACAAAAAAAAAGAGTGAGTTCCCACTGGCTGTCGAGTCGAACAGAAGGCTGGCGCAAGGTCCAAAGGGAATCCCTTGCAAGGAGCAGGCAGAGGTGCAAAACTTGCACCGGCGTAGTGGGCAGAGGCGTGCTGAGCAGTGGTCTTTCCAATGCCGGTCTAGAGCAGACGCGTCTGCATTGCTGAAAGAGATATTTTACTAAAGCGGCGATACCTCTGCAGAAAGGCCAAACTTCTTTTTCTCTGCAAAAAAAGAAGAATTTTTTATTTTTAAAAATGCATTTTGGATGCACATAACTGTGTCTTGTAGTATGCATGGGTGTATACTCTCCGAAGCAGTCTCGTAAAAGTGCCCCGGCTTTCAATTGGGGCAACTGTAACTTGGACTCAAAGAGAACCAAGGCACGTCACCATGATGTGTTTGAAGAGACGATTCTTAAAGATGCAACTTTGGGGGAAGCGTCTCATCTACTCTTGGAGAAGCTTCTCATCCACTCTTGGCATCACCTCGGGCCTTCTAAAGTGACGCCGTTGGCACCGGTGACACTCCTTTTTCTCAATACTGTGCACGCAACCTTGTACAACGAAAGCTCTTACAATCACAACACTTGCACTCATACGCAGGGGACTATTAGACCCTTGCTCTGAACGGGTTGGCGCCAGGTTCTTATTGCCAAGGAATTAATAGACGCATCACGTGCTTTTGCGTTTCTGTGCCTTATATATGACAGACGCCTTGAAGAATGCTGTCACTCTACAGTGCCTCCTCTACGTTTATCCCAGCTTGGAGGCATATCTCGTAACTGGCACTCTGTTTTACTATGACTGTTAGCAACGAATTGGACTCTTCGAAAGTGCAGATCACTCCAGTGGAGACTCCATCAACACCTAAACCTAGAGATGAGTTGGTATTTGGGCGGACTTTTACGGACCACATGCTTACAATTGAGTGGAGTTTAGAAGACGGATGGGCTGCTCCGCAAATCAAACCTTACGGTAATCTATCCCTGGACCCTGCTTCTTGCGTCTTCCATTATTCTTTTGAATTATTCGAAGGTATGAAAGCTTGCTTAACGAAGACCAACGAGTTGAGGCTATTCCGCCCTGAGTTGAACATGGAGAGAATGAATCGATCAGCGTCCACGATTGGATTACCAAATTTTAATGGAGAGGAACTGCTTAACTTGATTAGATTGCTGGTTCTACAAGACAAGCACTTGATTCCAGAGGGAGAAGGGTATTCTTTGTATATTCGTCCCACTATGATTGGCACCTCTGCAGCTCTTGGGTTCAATGTTCCGGAAAGAGCGCTACTGTATGTGATTTGCTGCCCTGTGGGGCCTTATTACAAGACAGGGTTCAAGGCGGTTAAGCTAGATGCCACAGACTACGCGGTAAGAGCATGGCCTGGGGGTGTAGGTGACTCGAAGCTAGGTGGGAATTATGCACCTAGTGTTGTGGCATTACAAATGGCCATAGCACGCGGTTACCAACAAAACCTATGGTTGTTCGGCGATAATAAATACATTACAGAGGCGGGGACTATGAACGTGTTCTTCGCCTTCAAGAACCAAACAACGGGCAAGAAAGAGCTTGTAACTGCTCCATTGGATGGAACCATTTTAGAAGGTGTCACTAGAGATTCGATTTTAGCATTGGCCAGAGATAGATTAGACTCAACAGAATGGGATGTCAATGAAAGATACTTGTCCATATTTGAAGTGTTGGAGAGATCTAGAAATGGAGAATTAATAGAAGCATTTGGTTCTGGAACCGCGGCAGTAATATCCCCTATTGGAGAGATAGGGTGGCATGACGAGCGCATTCAACTTCCATTCCCAGAAGGCCAAGAAGCTGGTGAGTTAACGGTACAATTAACCATGTGGATGGCGTTGATTTATTATGGTAAAGAAGAATATAGGGATTGGTCAAGAGTTATAGGTTCTTTGGAGTGAAATCGATGTTTTAACAATGAAATATCACCATTAATCTTTTATTATAACAAACTCAACGGCTTGCGTAGCTAGGAAATGAATTATGTAGAAGGTATATATTTATGTATCAAATGTAAATATATATTGAACTATCGTTGAAAGGACACTTCAATGGCCCTAGCAAGTTTGGTATTTCTTTTAATATTTTGCAAATAAGACACTATTTTCAAAGATCTTGAAGATGCAAATGTTTCAATATATATTTAATCAATCTTTTCGAGTCTATAGAGAATAAATAACAGGAGATTACAGTAGAGACCTATTGCAACAATAGTGTGGAAAGGTCAATGTAACAGACTCTCCAATTTCTGAAAGTTTGTGCACATTGGGGTATCAATGAATTACTTTCTTTTAGAAGATCAATAAATCTTTCTAGCGGTTCTTCTTCACAGACTACCTCTTCCAACTCTTGCGTTGTGGATAAAGGCTCCATATCTTCTCTTGTGCCAGTGGAGTACATGATTTTGCAGGAGTTCCGTATTATTTTACCGCCTGTCATAGATATACTGTTGCCAAGGGAGAAAATCCAAACTATAATCTCCTTGGAAGCACTCTTTAAGATTATATGTCGCCTAGAGAAGTTGTTGACATATTCTATAATATTCACCAAGACATGATTAATTGGCGAGAAATCATCGGTTGGTTGCAAAGGGTTTAGTAACGCGAGCTTCCATTTGGATAATTGATACAGAGAGTCCTTCGTTTTGCTACCTAATTGAGTATGGCAATTCGAGCAGTTTAATACTGAATCATCCTTCACAACAATATTGCTAATGGAATCTGATTCTGGAGATACAATTAAATAGGATCCGCTTATAAAGATATCATTATTAGAAGGCCTTAGCGAGTTATATCTATTCAGATAAATGCCATCAAAGAGCTGGTTATGAGCAGGTTTATGGCAATGCCAATAATCCATCATTTCAGCCCAGTACTCAGAGGGCATATCATTCAACCTTTGGTCTCTTATAGAGAGCGAAATACTGGTATGGCAGTTACCGCAGCTAAAGACACTTTCAGGGCACCTGATCAAGTCCTTTTTACTCCATTTAAAATGCTCAACAGCGGTATTAAGATCCAAGTTTTGTAAATTAGAACTTAAGGATTTAAATCTGCAACTGTACTCGCCATTTTGTCCCTTTATAAAGCGGCTACCTACATTTTCCGACTCAATACGTGTTGGTAAACCTATTTCGTGAACGGCTGATAAATATGTGGCATCTTTAATAGAGAGTTTGCGATTCTCGTCGTAGAGCTTAATTATCTGAGGATCATCTACCTCGTCGATTAAAAGAGCGACAAGTCCCAACCGACTCAGGTTTTCACATATATACTTCATGTAAGCGTACTGTCATCAATTCACAAGTATGACAGGGAGCTGGATCTGCTGAAATGGTCAATTGAAACACTGAAGGTTGCGATGAGCTCGGTAATGGAACTTTTTCAATGTATATGTGTTTTGAAAACAAATCTGCAAACGCGGTGCGTTTGTTTATAAGGCACCACCTCTAGTATTCTCACAAACTGTCAACCATACTTTGTGTATTTGCTGAACCAGAGATCTCACACCTCCAATCGTTTGTGCGAGACTAACAGTTGCTTTACAAAACGTGGCTCAAATGTCTAGCTTTGTGCCAATTAACATTTCGCCGAAGGAAGAGTTAGTAGAAGCTGAAGAACATTCGAATGAGTTACAAGTGGAAACCGGGTTCACTATATTCCAAGAAGCTCTAAATCTTCTGAAGTCCAAGAAATTTGCTGAATCTGAATTGAAGTTTGATGAATTGTTCAAATTGGACGTTTTGACTCCAGATAAATGGGGGTTGTTTCGGTACACATCACCCACAGTGGAGAGACTGCGATACTTATCATATAGAAATAGAGGAATGCATAGCTACATTTACTTGCAAGAAAACCATAAAGAGATGAGCTCTTCGGATGTAGTTAATATTATATTGAAGGTAGTAGAGAATTTGGTGGAATCCATTCAACACGGTGAAGCTGACTCTACCGTTGTGTGGTTATTATCTCAAATATTCAAAGGGTTTAAGACAAAGAAGTTACAGAGACTGGTCCTGGAATATGAATACCAGAAACATGACAACTACCGTATCTTGTTAGGACGCAGGACGCCTACTTTATTACCACATATGAAAAGATTGATATCTAGTTACAAACAACTACTAGCTTCGTTGAATGATACTTCGTCTCTGTTGGAGTTAAACAGCCACGATTTAGAGGAAGGTTTTGATTTATCAAATGATGAATTGAATGATGTTCTATCTAAGATATATCAAATGAAGACAGAGGATGAACATGCAATGAAAGATTTAGATATCTTTGAAGTTAAACTATCATCACTCTCATGGGACTCTGTAGGACAGTCGTTGATCAATCTTTTACCTGCTACGAAGTTCTCTTCTTTATTAGGGAGGAACTCAGATCCATACAATGAGATCGAGGAACCAATAGAAGGAATAAACTTCGAGCTCGAGCAAGACAATAACGCTCCAGAAAGTGAACTTCCCAAAGACGAACACGATTCTCCGGTTGTAGACCAGGATAGTACAAATAAGGAAAAAGATCGACCCAATTTACCAGTAGATACATGTAAGAATAAAGACTCTAATGCCGAAGAGTCCAATCCAAGTAATAACAATAACAATGAAAATGGTATGAAGAGAAGTATAGATACAGTGGAACACCCTAGACAATCTCAACGATTAAGCAAGAGATTTAAAGAAAAGGACACAGTAGATTTTAAGGATAACACAAAAGATTTTCTCTCTGACCATAAAAGTTTTTACAATGGATTGCAAGAACTCTTAAATGTACTACACCATGACCTCCCATTCAAATCGGAGGACTATGAGATAAATCTCTTAAACACTTCAATCAATCAACCAGAGAAACCGTTTGTGTTTCAAGAGATATATGGATGCTTGAAAAATTGGAACAGTTGGCATACAGAAATATTCAATCAAAATGACATCAAAAACGATACAAAAGGAAACGAGACAGATGAAGAATCTAGTAAATTGTATGCACTTTTGAAATCTAACCTTTTGGAAAAATACGTCAAATCATATGATTCCATCCCTGACCTCCTAAACGAAAACTTAGAAGACTTTATTAAAGAGATCAATGCATCAAAGCCACACTTCCATGAAACTAGAATGCATTTTCTCAGTCATCTTTTGAGCCAATCACGCGGTGAGCGGCTAATATTATCTCATAAGTGGCCTGAATCCTTGTACAAAAATGTCCGAAAATTATCCTTTGGGATCGAAAGAAATATATACGAACTTTTTCTTCAAGACCAACCAAAATTATGGCATATGGGCCTGTCGATATTAGAATTGCTAGTGGATACTCTAGGCAGTATCTGTGATGAGTTGGCTACAAAGAAAATGCAAGGAAGTAAAATATCTGAGTTACGTTCTCAAAAGAATAAGTTGGAAAAGAAGATTAAAAAATGGTATCTATCTCTTTTGGGTGTGGAGAGTATGGTTGATACCAAATCGATAATCCAGTTAAAATGGGTGTATTATTGCTTTCTCCAACTGATCAACGAGGTTGCAGACAATTCTCTAACCCAAATATTGACAGAGCTGGAAAGTGTATTTTCAAAACTAGCAGAACAAGTGGAGGTGACCTACCCGAACTATAAATACATACCTGCATTGAATCACAATACGATAAAATTACAACTCCAAAAAATCAATATGATAATTAGCATCACCTCGATAAATATTTCAGAAGAGAACAGTATTGATGAAAGTGACTCCGATAAAAACTCCAGGCATATTGGTGTATTAGAGGAAGTGTTAACACAAAGTCTAGATAATGTGCAAATAAAAGCTGATGAGTTTAACAGTGAAATGGTTTCTTTCATATACGACTCTTCATTTTTTCTCAAGATCAAATTATGGGGTGTGTTATTCTCTTACTATTCTAGAAACCATGATCTTAAAAATGTTTTAAAAACCTACTTTAACACCCTGACCCTCCTGACAGCAAAATTATTCAGCAATGAATACAATAGCCTTCCTGATGGTAGCAAAAACTTACATCTTCTGAATATAATTTCTTCAATTGGCTCGTTCACCAGCAAATTAATATTCATATTAAAGGAAAAACACTGGGACTTTCAAGGAATTTATGTCACAAGGAATGAGTTTAAATTATTAATCATGTCATTCTCTTTATTTTACTCTATCCTCTATTTTGAAGGTTTCATGTCTACGGACTCCCCAAAGAAATCGTTTTTCCAAAGAGCAACCAAAACATCTGCCAGAATGAAAGATCAAATCTTGGATCTATCAACCCTTTTGTTATTTGTTTATACACACTGTCTTCATACGGAATCTGTTAAGGATGTTGGGAACTATGCTAGGAGTATGATACACCACCTACATAACCTACTAGGAAGTTACTCTTTTTGCAATGCTTCGGAGGGTCATTTTTTAACTCTATCAGAGGACATCCTATGCAAACATGTTGATAGAGAGTCTTACTATGAGCTTAAGAGGGTACTTTGGTGCAAATATCATTATCTGATCACGGGTGATAGTAATAACTTTGTACAGCATGAAACTACACCTCAGCAAATGGACAAGAAAAACTCTCTACCATTAGGTACTTACTTGATTAAGTATCACTACCAAGGCAAAAATCCCCTAATAGCGTCTACAAATAAAACGGCTTTAAAACAGGTGCTTGAAAGCGTTATTGAAACTGTACAAACTAAAAACAGCGAAGATAACCATATTGTAGCAAGAAATGAGCACATGTTAGAAGCCTATTTAGCAAGTCCAATTACTGCTACGTTGATGACAAATTGTATTGCTGGGCGCGAAAACATGAAGTTTTCGACACCTAACGATGAACTACAAGATGCAATGAATTCTGGGGTCTTCTATGTAACTGGTGTGCAATCACTACATCAATACGCTACTCGGAAAAAATCAATGCAAGCAAGGCCATCTGAATTGGATGCTATTTTGAGTGCCATAAAGAAGGATATCCTTTACAACACTCAACGATACGAAAGCTGGTTTTTGCTTGGAAAATGCTTCTCTTACCTTGTGGAAGATGATATAACCTGGACATCAGATAAACTTGGCTCCATTGAAAAAAAAAGAACCATTGCACTTACTCAACGAAAATCTATCTTATGCTATATGATGTCCCTCAACCTTTACAATAATGGAACCATCAGAACAGATGAAGATATAAAAGCATATACTCTAATATTAGAGGCTTTAGGGTCTGAGCTTCTACTTGCGTATAGCAAACCATTGGATTCTTTGAGCTTTTTCTGGCAAAGGTATGGGAGCTTTATAAGTATCTCTGACGAGGGTTCTCTTACAGATTCTAACTGCAAAAACTATAGGACGATATCCGATTACAACGTCGAGCAAGGAATAATACTAGCTCTTTCGGAGGCTATGTCGATGAGAAATACCGCATTATTTACAGAGGATGAAAATAGCGAACTGTGGAACAATTACTATCGGGTTGGAAAGCTATTATTTAAATCCGACAGAGAGAAATATTATAAAGAAGCAATAAAATACATCAAAAAGGCTTGCGCTTTGGTAGAGAACGTTGGTTCAGGGAAAGATTTGATACTAGAACCCTACTATTCTTTGATTGTTATGTCCTATAAATTGGTTAAACTAAAACTTATGTCTCCTAATGCTGGTCTTGAAAATATGCGTGCCGAGCTGGATATGTTAGGTAAAGGTGATGCTTTTTATACCTTAGATAATGAAGCAGGTTTTGAAGAGTTCTGCAAGAAAATAATTGAGTTACTACGAGATCTTATCTCTAAGGATCGGAAAAAGTGGCATCATCGTCCAATTTTCCGAATTGCAAAGATTGAGTTCGATGACTTGAAAAATAAGGACAGCGCTATGAGTGAGATGGAAAATTTTGTGTCAATAAAGAGTATTAAGAATTTAGTAAATATTTGGAAACCTGATTTTGAGATCCCAGGAAAGCATTTTGTTTACACTTACCAATACACGATATTTTACGTTAAGCTGCTGGTTGTCTCAAAAGACTTCAATGGTATTGCTACTATCTTAAAGAAAATAAAACGTTTTGGGTCTGGAATGGCCTATGTCAATGAAGCAATAGATTATTCAATATCTGCTTACATTGAATGTGCAACTTCTCGATTAGAGATCTACGGAAACTTTGTAGAAACTCTGCTTTCTTCTTTAAATTTTGAAGACTTTTTGAAATATAGCCAGATGTTATATGAAAGATTTGATTTATCCGAATTTCTGGATGAATATACAATAGGTCTGAAGCTAGCTTATTATCTGAAGAAAAGTAATAACGGAATACTGTTTGATAGTATCTGTTTGGCCCTATATTTCAAGTACATGTATTTGCCTTTCTTAGACCGAAACAAACCTCCGGTAGCAGAAGAAGTTCAAAATACAAACGAGACCGAGGTATCTCCAGATCCCAGTAAGGACTCTGAAGAAAGAAAGAAGACTGCACTTATTAACACAACTAATAAGCCTGTTGCAGCAAAGAAAAAGGTTACTAAGAAAGAGGCATTTGATAAAATCAAAGCCTTAGTCGAAAAAATCCCATTGTCCTAGGATGTTAAATGCGTTAAGCCTGCTAGTAAACATTATATGGTAAATGGAATAGCAAGGCCCCATAGTACGCCTGCTTCGGAATAAAGAGATTCTTTATCATATGTAACAAATAATTCGGTAGATTAGGATACCTTGTATTTATTTGGAACAGACTGACAGTACCTTGAGGATATTATCACATTTTTATCTACTATATACAAACAATCCATGATAAAATAACCATGTATACAAAATTAGGCAGTCTTTTGTATTTCATCACTATTGTTTGACAGCCAATTCGATTTGATACTTTTGAATATGTCTCGTAGTCTATTGTGGTCGGAGCACATGTCTTTGAAATTTGCAATTATTTGACTTGGTTTTGGAGAGTCTCCCGATACTCTACGGACTTTGGATGGTGCAATTGATGAGCGTGTTCTAATAATTTGAAGGTTGTTTGGTGCCAGAAATAAGTCACCATTAGGTCTGATTTCAGCAATGTACGATCCACTTTTGTGAATATATTGTGCAAACACAAATTCTGGTTTCCCCCAAGAATACTGAACATCGTATTTTTTGGCGATAGTTGTATTCTGCACTAGGCCCGATGCTCTGTTGTCTAACAAAAACCCTTCAAGTGTTAACAGTTCTATGTGGTAGTAAAACTTGTTCTCCTTAAGGATTTCTAGGTTCTTAAACTCAGAGTCTTCCCAAGGATTAATGACGAGAGAAACCTCCACAAAAGAATGAAATGGGTTTACTGAAGGGATTTTACAAAGCTCTTCCCATGGAAGTTCAATAAGTTTCAACCCATACTTGTCGCATATCCGAGACCAGCTGAGAACTACATCGTCTAAAAGTTTAGGTGCTGCAGTAAGCCATTCTACTCTAATATGGAAACAATGACTAGGATTATGCACCCGATCGTAATGAACAGTGCATGTCTCTTCTCTATAGGATTTCTTTAGAGGATCTATATCAATGACAACGGAATTACTCAGAATAATAGTCGGTTTGTCAACCTCAATGGTATCTTCAGATTTTGTTGCAACCTTATTGCTAATTTGAGAATGATTTGTGGAAGTTTTCACAAGAGACAATAAACCCTCGCCGGCCCTTGAAGTCTTAACTTTTAGAGAATTGGATGGGTTACTCTGTTTTAAATTCTTCAAGCTTGAATCTTCTTTTGATAATTCACTTTCTGCATTGCTGCAGTCATAGTTATTTGAAAATTTGTAGAAATAGTGTCCATCCAAAAAATTATGTCTGTTTAAAACATGGTAGAAGAGACCCTCGCTCATGACCTTCTGCCCATATTCGACGGCTTCTTCCCTGGTATTAATGTCTGCAATGTTAGTCAGAAACCAATTGACCATATCAGATCCTGTAAAACAATTGGTGTAAAGCTGCCAATGCCATTTTCTCGTGACCAATTGAAGTTTATTTTTACTTGACTGAAGTTCCAAAGCTAGTGTTTTTAAGTTAGCATCCTTTCTGATAGAACCTAGTGTATTAGAGAATAAAGTTTCTTTAAAGCCATTACTAGACTTCTCCAACGAAAGGGCTTGCTCATTTACAAATTCAAAAAACGAGCCAGTATAGAAGTGCACTTCAGGCATGAGCTCCTCTACTTTTGATTTCTTTTGTTTTCTTTCCTCCTTCGACTTTAGTCTACTTTTTGTAATGGAGGATATAAGCTTGCGGAGACCCTCTACTCTCAATTCCTCCGGACTCAAGGTTTCATTTTTATCATTTACAATGATCGAATTCGTGATTGAATGTGACTCGCTGGGAAGAACAACAAATTTTGCCCTAAATACGTGCCATTTCTTATCTAACACATAATCTTCATAACCAGCCAGAACCTGATCAACTTGATTCCAGTTCATCGATTCCCTTCCGACATGAACATGGTCAATCATTGATTTGCGGAAACGTTCCTCATATCTGGTCTTAATAAAGGGGAAATAACTTGGCACTTGATCGTAAATATTTGTCTGATATTTTCTAAGGTACCTCTGGACTTCTACCTCTCCATTCTGTGAGCATGTGATTCTGTGTATTTCTGAATCAATCATCATATATACTCTAATAGAATTCCATTCCTTATTCTCAATATATTTAGAAATCTGCACTTCTTTCTCGTTCTTCTCGATAGATTGTTCCACTTGTTCCACTTGCTCACCTACGCATATTTGAAAACCGGCTATCAGTCTAGTATAGATCATATTTCTTAAAAGGTCTTTAGATGATTGGCCATAAGCTTCCTTATCGCTATTTAGTGCAACAGTGTGATTTCTGAAAAAGAAACTATCATGGAAGTCATTCCGCGAAGGAAAGTTGGGGATAGTTACAGGCAGCTCAGCGGGGCTGGTGAAAGATCTCCATTTACTATATTTCTTAGCCACGTAGTGCGGCCAGACGTCCTTCCATCTAATAGGCAGTAACTGACTTGCAATATCAGCACTCATTGGGACAGAAGGGTTTCGAATTTCAATCCAAGCCTTTGCTGTCGAGTAGAGATCCTGAGATGAGTTAAGCTTTGATTGCGACAAAAGATTGTGTCTAAACCCATTTGAGACATTAGAAGAAGAAATGGAACCTCTACCTGATTGTCCTTCTGGAGGAGATAAGCTCAAATGATTTTTTGTAGAGACGCCTGGAAAAAGTATATCATTATTTGTACTAATCTTATCGTTTAATGTTCCTTCAACGGCTTTGGCTATCTCACGAGTTGCTGATCGATCCGCTTTATTACCATGCTTAATATCTAGAGCTTTGTGCTGATCTGCACGCGGTTTGACTATCTTGTCAGTTTCTGATGCTTGAGATCCCTTGTTTCCCTGACTAAAGCGGCTCATTAAATTCTTAGTAAACATGGATACAGAATTCTTTTTGCTGAGGCCCTTCAAAGAATTCAGCGCCAAGGACTCATCCTTTGACTCTGCACGACTAGTGTCCTCCGGCGAGCCATTATATGAGGGAGGAGAATCTTTAGCATGGCTCCCTGACGAGTAATTCACCAAACTGGCTTTAGCTTCTAATCTCTGGATATTATTTTGAGCAGGTTCCGAAAACGTCGGTGTCTTCCAGTCTAGTATTCTAGTAGTATCAGAAACACCAGTTTCAGATACTTTAGTGGCAGTTGCAATTTGATCGGGACTACTCTTGGTTTGTTTAGGGGTCTTACTGATGGTTGAAAACTGAAAATTCTCCTCATCACAATATCTAAACATCTCTTCCACAGAGCTCACAGTCTTGTCAATCCTCAAAGGAAGAATTTCAGCTTGTTTGACTATTTCTTTGTCAGTGAGCCCTACCATTTGTAACCCGTAAATTTTACAGCGTGGGTGCCAGTCAACTGACTCCCTTAGAGAATCGTTCCAAAAATATACACTTAGCCAATTTGGAATGCAATAATGAATCTTTTGTTCATAATCTAAGTATCTAAATAGAGGAACCACATGTAGAGGTGCTCTTGAAAGGCATATTAAGTCCATTGTCATTTCAAGTGACAATAGCTTTTGGCTTGTAAGGTTTAGCAAGTCATAGTCCACATCATATAGCCCTGTACCAGCAGTAACTATCATAACATGGGTTGTTGTGTGCCTCAAATCCAACTGCCTAAATGGATCAGCAACGACAGTGGTCGCAAAATTTACTAACTCCAAAATGTTGGACTTGATCACCGGGGCGAACCTCCCCTTGATGACGGTATAGCCTTTATCTGTCATGGTATTCAGAATGTCCTGCCGAATTTTAGAGAACTCTTTTCTTAATGTATCCATTATTTCAACCCAGTGGAGAGTACTCACTTGGTCTACTACTACTCTGTAGTAATCTATTGGATTTCGCATTTTTTCGCCTGATTTTAAATCTTTGAAAGGATAGTCCGACATATCCATGGAGATGGCAAACGCAATCGTTATCGAGTGGTCAGTATCAACCTCTTTCCACCTTTTGAATATCTTGGGAAAGAAAGAGTTGACCATTTTTTGGAACATTTGCTCCCCGGTGGTTTCAAAATTCCACATCTCTTCAGTGATTTGGATCATGAAGATTAATTTAGCCGATTCGGATCTAAATACAACTCTAGTTTCTTCACCAATGTAGCCTGATAGTATTTTTTTACCATCCCTGTAAATGCCTTTAACGGTACCTCTTATTGACTGGAGGAAAGTGACCTTTTGACCAGAAAACGCGCACGTATCGACCAATTGAGATGAAAACATCCACATATCGCCTCGGTTGATGGCACAGTCCTTAATGTTGATCTCCACCAAGTCTGCCTTGTATTGTTTCTTACTCTTTAATTTAATGAACACTTTGGACTTCGATGGTAATTCCAATACGGGTTGCAAATCGGTCAACGATAACGAGATCGAGGAATTTTTAAACCTTCTCTTCAACTCAGGGTCAAAATCTTTCGCAATGAAATACAGCTTCTTCCGTTCATTATTGTTCAGGCCTTTAGTAGTCTTATTGTAGTTCTTCAATTCGCAAAGGTCTCCTTCTTTGATAGTGGTAAGCTTATCCAAATTCAGCAGGATCAAGTTGTCAGACACTCTCAACTCATGGTAGCTGAGTTCCACTTCGAGACTCTGTTGCTGTCGCCTGTTTTTACCACCTGAACGCGGATTATCTGACCCACCATTTGGTGAGGACTCGGGATGTGATTGTGACCTCGGCTCCCCGGTATTTTTCAAATTATTGCTTGTAGAACCAACCACTAGACTCCCACCCGTGAGCGATATCGTGTTGGCTTTTGTAGTGTTCGGCGTGTTCACTACACCGCTATCAAACGGACTTGATGCCTTTGTGGCTTTCTTCCCTCGCAGAGAGGCAAACATAACCCCGTCACGCACAGCCATCCAATACAAATGGGCAAACCAATCACAGTAACCTTCTCCCAGACAATATACGCCACTCTACTGCGCTTCCTAACGGAATGCCTGCCCATAAACAGCCTCTGGCGTGGGAGATGTCACTTGCCCACTGGTAATGCCAGGGCCTTCCGATAGCCTTCAATAGTCACATGATCACCGGGTATTCGTTATAAATGATATATATTGAATTAGGGCATCGTTGAGCCCTGTATCGATATACTCATGCCCTAAACAATATCACGTGAAAGTGCACGCTTGCAGACTTTGTGGGCCCCTGTGGGTGATGGGCCACCGTGGAGTTGCCCCACGCAGGTGTACAGTATACCACTGTAGGGCGAGACACAGTTCGTCAGTTGGGAGTGGTCATGCTGTGTGTGTTGGGATGCTGGGGCATCGTGCAATTGTGTTTTGGTGCCAATCGTGGTATCGATATCCACACTTGGCGACACAGTGTTCTTGAAGCCATAGTAAACATGGTTTGCTCGCTTTTAATCATATAGAGACACGGACTTTCGCAGCGGTACCGTTTTGACTAGCGGACCGACCTCAGATATATAAAACCGTGAGACATTCAATGAACTTGTCGTAAACTTGGTTTATTGAAACTTTGCGTATTTGTGTTACTGCTGTCTTGTTTAGACTTCCAATTACAGGGACCACTTATCAATAGCGTTGCTAGAGTTGCACTGGCTGCTTACCGATGAGTACCTATAACAGTGTGAAGGAAATCCTTAGGGATTTGTCGAAGTTAAGGAATAACCATAAAGTCGTATTCACGTCTGAGGTGAAGTCCGGGGATGATTTACGTTACCAATTGAATAGCTCCGACGTTCAACTGTTGAGCCATGCTGATCCCTTTTCTGTCGTGGATAATTTGACTTCTACGACAGATTTGATCACTGTAGTGACGGAACAGGAGACGCTGTTGGCGGCGTTGCCACACTTGTACTCGTTGAAGAATTCTTCTGTGGTGATCAATGTAGACCTTACTTTGCAGGACTATTCGTTGTTACCTCTGTTGAAGGATCTGGGATACTTATCTCTTGTTTCCAAAAATACTTCAAGATTTGTGTCCAATGCTCAATTATCCTATGAAGTCAGTTTAAAGACCCGCCAGCCCGTGTTGCATTTTATTCAGTTTGATGCTATTAACGAAGCTCCTAATGGCTCTGAAATAGACTTGGAAAGATTTCATGTGGAAGATGACCAAGTTATTGATATCACGGAATTCTCATTCCAAAATTTTGAAAAATTGTCTTCAAATGATTCA
Organism: Sungouiozyma intestinalis; assembly: GCA_003708845.3. Lineage (NCBI taxonomy): Eukaryota > Fungi > Ascomycota > Saccharomycetes > Saccharomycetales > Saccharomycetaceae > Sungouiozyma > Sungouiozyma intestinalis. The sequence continues at coordinate 48,097 of PPOJ03000043.1, read as the reverse complement.
AATGCCACTGTGGCTCTGATTAATCTTAGTCCATACGGCGAATTGTTTGTCAAAGCTAATGACTCTTTAAACGAACCAATATCTATAGTGGATATTAATGTATACAGGCCTTGGAATTTTGATCAATTATTAGAGCTATTACCTTCAAAAGTTAAAAAGTTGGTACTTATACAGAGTTCAGCAAGTGACGGTGACTCGCTGGGATTTGAGCCGCTACTATTAGATTTTTTCCAAGATTTTAACAAATTGTTAGAGAGAGGAGTGGAACAAGTAATTCTAACAAGAGTTGGACGTCTCAGCTCTAGTGATATTCCAACCCATTTACAAACAATTATTACGAACATTAAAGATGACTCACCTAATCAAAAATTATTTATTGGTGCCAAAGTCAGTAACAAGACTTCATATTCAAAGCTCTTGGAAGACAATATAGAAGGTGTTTTGAATCTGGAAAATAGTTATTTGAAAGTGTTACATCAACTCTTTGCTTCGAGTTTGAACGTTTTGAACAAATTTTCCAAAGAAGAAACTGGTAGTCTTTCTCCAGAGCAAACTTTTGGTAGATTCTTGAAGACAAGACATCAACGTGACGAACTATTACGTTTGGCAAAGCAATCACTCGATTCTTCTTTATACCATACAAACGATGGTGAACATATTGTGGGACTATTATCCAAATGGATACAATACAGTGCATCGCCTCTCTCTGTCTCAGATCTTTCGGAGGCCAATGAAACTGGATCTAAAATATTTGAGTTGTTACAAAATAACCAAGACTCTAGCACTGCTATAAAATTTTTAGAATTAGCTCCTAAAGAAGATGACTACTTATTCCAATCTTCTTGGATAATAGGGTCTGATGCCTGGTCTTACGACGTGGGGAATTCGGGTGTCCACCAGATCTTAGCTTCAAAAGAAAATGTCAACATTCTAATCATTGATTCGGAAACCATGTCAAGCCGCCAGAAATCGAATCAACACAAGAAAGACATAGGATTGTACGCTATGAACTACCATAATGTATATGTTGCTTCTGTGGCTGTATACTCGTCTTATACCCAACTGTTATCTGCTTTGTTAGAAGCTTCAAGATACAACGGCCCTTCTGTTGTGCTAGCTTACTTACCTTATAGCTCCGAGAAAGACACTCCTTTAGAGATTTTGAAAGAAACTAAGATATCCGTGGAGTCAGGCTATTGGCCATTGTATAGATATGATCCATCGAAGGAAGACTCTGAAACTGCCGACAGTTTCACTTTGGACTCTTCCTTCATTAGGAAAGAGCTGCAATCATTTTTAGATCGTGAAAACAAGTTATCTTTGTTAACTAGAAGATCACCTTTGTTGGCGAAGAACTTAGAGTTGAGCGCCAGTGATGTGTTAACCAGAAAGCAGGAGAAAAGGTCCAAGGCAGCTTTTGAAAAATTATTGGAAGGATTATCAGGACCACCTTTGCATATTTACTATGCTTCTGATGGGGGTAACGGTTCCGGACTAGCGCAGAGGTTGGCGAAGAGAGCTTCTGCTAGGGGCTTGAAGGCTACAGCTCTCTCCATGGACGATATTGTAACTGAAGAGTTGGCAGGAGAAGAGAATGTCATTTTCATAACTTCTACTGCTGGCCAAGGTGAATTTCCTCAGGACGGGAAAGCTTTCTGGGATACTATCAAGTCGTCTACTGATCTAGATTTAGCTAGCGTAAACTTTTCTGTATTTGGTTTGGGTGATTCCGAATACTGGCCAAGAAAGGAAGATAAGCGTTACTACAACAAGCCGGCCAAGGATCTTTTTGCTAGGTTGGAATTGCTTACTGCTAAACCGATTATTCCTTTGGGACTCGGTGACGATCAGGATGCTGACGGTTTCCAGACTGGTTATTCTGAGTGGGAAAAGAGTCTGTGGGAGGCACTTGGTGTCTCTGGTGCCGATATACCTGAGGAAAAGCCATACACGAATGAAGATATGAAGGTGAACTCTGACTTCTTGAGGGGAACAATTGTCGAATCTATTAACGATCAATCAACATTGGATATTCACCCTCATGACGCGCAATTAACTAAGTTCCATGGTTGTTATATTCAAGATGATCGTGACATCAGAGAGGTTCGTAAAGCTCAAGGAATGGAGCCACTCTTTGCCTTCATGACTAGAGTTAGACTTCCTGGTGGTGAAGCTACTCCCGAACAGTGGCTTGTCATGGACAGGTTATCTGACGAAACCGGGAATGGAACTATAAAAGTTACTACGAGAGCAACGTTTCAGCTACATGGTATCTTGAAAAAAAATATCAAGCATAGTATCAGAGCAATGAACTCAACCTTGATGGACACTTTGGCTGCCTGTGGTGATGTTAACAGAAATGTGATGGTTTCTGCATTGCCATCGAATGCCAAGATCCATGAGCAAGTTTCTACTCTAGGGTCGAACATATCTGAACACTTCCTTCCTATGACTACTGCGTATCATGAAATCTGGTTGCAAGGTGCTGATGAAGATGACTACACTGATAACTGGGAGGAGATTTTTGCCAACAGAAAGGGAGGCCCTAATAGGAAGAAGACTTTAGTGGCAGGCAATACTTTAGTTGATGTGGAGCCCCTCTACAGCAGTGTTTATCTTCCAAGAAAGTTTAAAGTTAACATTACTGTTCCTCCTTATAATGATGTTGATGTTTGGTCATCTGATGTTGGTTTGGTTGCAATCCTTGAGAAGGGAAGTGATGTTGTTAAAGGTTACAATCTCTATGCTGGTGGTGGTATGGGTACAACTCATAACAACAAGAAAACATATCCAAGAACTGGTTCTTGTTTAGGGTTTGTGAAACCTGAAGAAGTTATCCCTGCCATTGAAAGTATTATGATTATTCAAAGAGATAATGGTGACCGTAAGGATCGTAAACACGCTCGTTTAAAGTATACTATTGATGATCTTACAGTGCCAGTTTTCAAACAGAAAGTGGAAGAGCAATGGGGTAAGAAGTTTGCGGCTGAACAACCTTTTGAAATTAGATCCAATATTGACTATTTCGGATGGGTAAAGGATGAAAATGGTTTAAACCATTTCACAGCATTTGTTGAGAATGGTAGAGTGGCTGATACGGTTGAATTTCCTCAAAAGACTGGGTTCAAGAAGGTTGCCGAATTACTAGCAAAGCATAAATCTGGGTGCTTCAGATTAACTGGTAATCAGCATGTCTTGATCTCTAGAATTAAAGACGAGCATTTGGATGAAGTTAAAGCTATCATGAAGAAATACAAAATTGACAATACTGAATTAAGCGGCCTTAGATTATCTTCTTCTTCATGTGTTGGGATGCCAACATGTGGTCTTGCTATGGCCGAGTCAGAACGGTTCTTACCTGAATTGATCACTAAATTGGAAAGCATCCTAGAAGAATTCGGGCTTCGTCATGACTCTGTTGTGATGAGGATGACTGGGTGTCCAAACGGATGCGCACGTCCATGGTTAGCGGAACTCGCATTAGTGGGTAAAGCTCCAAACACCTACAACATCATGCTTGGAGGTGGCTATTACGGCCAAAGGCTAAACAAATTATTTAAAGCCTCTGTTAATGACGAAGAGATCATTGACATATTGAAACCTCTATTTAAAAAATGGGCACTTGAAAGGCAAGAAAATGAACACTTTGGTGACTTTATGATCAGAGCAAATTTGGTCAAACCTACAACTGAAGGAAAGTATTTCCACGATGACATAGCTGAAGAAGCCTACTAAGAATAATCACTCAAAGGATAATTCTCTCTCTCCAATATCCTCCAAATTCACATGTGAGGTATTCAGATATATGAAGGTTCTATAGTATTTATTTATTGTTATATTAGTCGCCACTTGTTAAATTATTATAAATGGTTATAAAATAAAGTCAATCTCAATGCTCTACAAGATAGGTTAATCATTACTCAACCGCTTAGTACGCACCAAGTTATAAGAAATCATTGGCATGAAGACCAAAATTGCGGTAGTTACTGGTGCTTCCTCAGGTATTGGACTTGCTGTCACCGAAGAATTGGCTTCTAAAGGCTACGTTATATACGCTTGTTCAAGAAATATAGAGCCGATACAATGTTTAGTCCGTAAATATGGGGAGCAATCGATTAAACCGTATGCTTTGGACATCTCTCGCTATAGCGAAATTGTTGCATTTAAAAAGTATATTACCTATCATGAGAAGGTGGGAGGACTTGACCTCTTGTTCAATAATGCTGGTCAGGCATGCAGTTTGCCAGCTACAGATGTTACAAATGATATTCTAGAGCAAGTATTCAAGGTCAATGTATTTGGTCACATCAATATGTGTCACGAATTGGGTGGGTTAGTAATAGCTGCGAGGGGTATAATCGCTTTCACAGGGTCAGTCGCTGGATTGGTTTCAGTACCATTCATAACCGCTTACTCGGCTACAAAAGCAGCCATCCACCAGTACGCTCGAGGTTTGCACTTCGAAATGAAGCCATTCGGTGTTAAAGTGCTGAACTTCATAACTGGAGGTGTTGCTACCAATATTGGAGACACAAGGCCAATACCTCAAGACTCGTTATACCATACAAAAGAGGGATTGGCGTCATTCAATTCCCGGAATAAAGTCTCAAAAGAATCTCATATGGCACCAGAAGTCTATGCAAAAAGAGTAATCAGAGACGTACTACAGGAGAAAACTACTAAGGTTGATATCTACAGAGGGAATTACTCAACATTGCTTTCGATAATTTACTACTTGATTCCGACATTTTTGATGAACAGACTCTTGTACAGAGTAGCAAGACTACATGAATTTGAGAAATCTGTAAATTCAATTGCAACAGATGAATCAGCACACGCCGATTGAGCGCCTGTCTGGTTCAAGAGTTTGGGATACTCGATGGATGTGCGGGTTGGGTGGGGTTGAATTTACTCTTTTTTAACTCAAAAAGTGAAAAATAATATAAAGCCGTTTGGAATTTCAGGCTATTGTTAATAGTTAGTATTGGATCATATCATCAATTTTAGGGTAATGATCCATTTAATAGAATTGTTACCTGTGAGCAAATGTTTACGTTATGGATAGCTCTTTAAGACAGTTTGTAGACAGCTTTGGAAAGCTACCCATCGAACAAAAGATAACGACTAAGGATCTACAAATATCTTTGGTTCATTTGAGAAAGAGTATTACGAACTTGTCTTTAGAAGATAAGTGTCAGCTGATATTTGCATATGGTCTATGGTATGATAATAGAGACTCTCATGTTGTGGCATTGTGTCAGGATGGGATTGAACTCATCAATGAGCACGTGCAAGATAATAACGAGCTAGACACTCTAATAACCCTGCTAGTTGAAAAGTTCCAACCGACATTGCTACGAATTGAGAAACGTGGTAACAAAAGCATTGGGCTAAATCCTCATCTAGGTCACTCATTTGCAGAGGATGAAATACGACGCAACTGGGCTAGCAAAGGTGGGGTCCAGAGTCTTGGGCTATTTGAAATCCTATTAAAACATTTCATTAAAGATAGACACGTTTCCAGCAATCTATGGTGGATTAATCCCGGAATTTTAAATTTACTGGACGACACCACTGATCTGATGAATATCAAATTGAAAAGTGTGAAAATATTGTATGTCTTGCTGACATACTGTTTTAACGATACCGCTCACAGGTGGATTACCTTTCAGGATACAGGTCTGTTTGATATATATGAGCCCATATTGAAAAACATGTGCTATTACTGCCCCCCTGCGTACTCCGTGGAAGATACAGAAAAGGTTTGGTCTATAGTGTTCCCTACGTTGAATGAATTATATGGAAGGCAAAATAGAGACCATAGGGACCATTACATTGCAACATTTATGAGCGAAGTTATCTTGACAAGTCTTTTACCAAGAGTTAGCTTCAAATACGAGCCCCTAACAATATTTCTACTTCGCACAATGAAGAGCACGATCAAAGAACTACCAGGTACATCTTTAGTGCCTTATCTACAAAGAATAATTTATACTATCGGAGAAAACTTAATCAGAAACCCGTATATCACCGTACATGACTCACTAATGATGGAAACAATTTTCTTTTTACAAACACTGTTAGAAAGGTGTCCCAATGAGCGGATTGCAGCTCATAATCTAGATTTCTTGGCAATGGTATTAATCCTTTACCAAAAATGTTACAACGAGGGTACTTTGACGGATGACATCTCTCTTGAACTGAAAAAAATGTACAAACTGCTGGGAGGTCTAGAAGACCAATTACCCAGCTTACTAGAGCAATACGAGTTTGGCAACCAATTTTTAGCATTAGTCCATTCACAGTAAGCATATATTGCCACTATGCAATACAAAGACCACCCAAAAGATAGATGTTCCTTTTTGTGTTGTTGTTGTCGGATGCATAACTATATAAAATAACAAGTGAGGCAAGTCCCTAGTTGATGCTGATCTTGTATTAAGCGCGGCGTTCGTAAGTTCTTTTCTGTGATGCAATCGAAGCGGATATATGCAGTAAACTCGCATATGAGCTGCATCTGGTCACGAGACTCAATACAAGCCCTAATCTGCGTGCCACGTGAAGCCGCGTGCTGAGCTGATTTTGAAAAAGAAGTCACACTCCATGAACTAGTTACGAGCCGGTCGTAACAGGGTCCCCAATCACGTTTTTCCCTCCGCTCTTCAACTCCCACAGTTTCTCTGCCACCCACTGAACGACTTGCTCATGTAATCGGGGAGTTGGCAGCTCGAGTCCGGGATCGCCCCCTGTGCCGCACATCGGTTGCCCCGTTACGTAGCGTCTTACAGAAACCTGCCCGATGCGGTATACGTAGCCGTGATGGCCAATGTACACGAGTGAGTCTGAACGCATATGCTTGCCTTATTCGGTCACACGCATGGAACTTCCTAATAAGGTAGGTAGAGCCGAGCAGTGTGGCTCTCTTCGAAAGGAAGTCAAGGGCCCGCTGTTTAAAATGACACTCTGCCCGCTTCGAGTTGCCTAATTAGGATACTGTAAGCGAGGTGCGTGGTACAATCTACATAGTTAACAAGAGTCATTGTCATTAATATGACATTCTCTTCATCGCAAGAAAAGATTTGAAACTGCATATATAGGGAAACTGTCAGGCGATGAGATAAGGTAAGATACGGTACCACGGTTTTATGACTGATAGTAATATTTCTCGAGCACAGTAAGAGATTCATCAGGGAAATTAGGTATTTAAATCGACTGTTCTTCGCCAAAACGATTCGGTGCATATTTTTCAATATCGAAACAAAGATACTAGCAAAATATCGAATTATACAATCTTGATCGAATATTAAAAGAGTCATTATTGAGATCGGTGGTCGTTAGTTCAAGTTGTATACACATTTCACTTTCAAAAATACTTGAATCTAGACGGGCATGAATTCATACTTATCGCAATTTAAAAACACATTCTTCGTTGATTTTTTAGAACGTTGTAACATTGTACATATTGATAGTGACACTTTGGATCTAGAATCTAAGAGATTCTCTTACGCTAAAAATGATATTGATGTCGAAAAATCAAATGATTTGGACCAGTACAACCAATTAACGTTATCTGGAACGTCATCGATAGCCAGTGACGATCCTTATCTAGTAGATTGGGATCTAGAGACAGACCCCGATTGTCCATTCAATTGGTCAACTAAGAAAAAAGTGATTATAACTATCCAAAACACTTTACTATCATGCATTACTTATATGGGGTCATCGATTTTTGTCCCAGGACAGCCTGATATTGAGAAAGAGTTCGGTGTGGGACACGTTGTGGCAACTTTGAACTTATCATTGTATGCTCTGGGCTACGGTATTGGTCCTGTGTTCTTCTCACCTCTATCAGAAGTCGCTAAATTTGGTAGACAACAGATCTATATCATAACATTCTTCATATTCACCATGTTGCAAATCGGTTGCGCTACAGTACAGAATATTGCAGGTCTAGTCATATTGAGATTCCTTGCTGGTTTATTTTGTTCTCCTCCCTTATCCACGGGAGGTGCTACTATAGCTGATATGGTAAACTCTGAAAAATTACCAATATGTTTGGCACTTTGGGACATGGGTGCCACAGTGGCTCCAATTATTGCACCAATCATGGGGGCCTCGATGGTGATAGCTAAGGGATGGAGATGGATGTTTTGGTTAATGCTCTTTATGTGTAGTGCATTACTGCTTACCATCATTTTCTTCTTCCCAGAGACTTCACACGATAATATTTTGTCCCGTAGGGCTGAAAGACTAAGAAAGGCCACTGGAGACTCCAAATATTACACCAGGCAGGAAATATTAGATGCAAAGACTACAAAGAAGGAATTCTTGGTTGCGACATGTTATAGACCAATCAAACTAATCATTAAAGAGCCAATTGTCTTAGCGTTCGACGTTTACATGTCATTATCATACGGTGCATTCTACTTATTCTTTGAAGCTTTCCCCATTGTCTTTGGCGGTGTGTACCACTTCACAACTATAGAGGAAGGGCTATCATATTCAGGTTTCCTAGTGGGTGCACTCTTCTCGCTGCTCACCTTATTCATTTTCTTACGCACCATTGTTAACCCACGGATTGCTAATAACACATTCATACCTGAGACTTACTTGATTCTCATGATGTGGGTAGGTTGGATGTTGCCCTTGGGACTTTTCTTATTCGGATGGGCTGCGTCTACCCATTGGATTGTCCCCATAATTGCAGAAGCCTTTTTCATGGTAGCGGTATGGTGCTTATTCCAAGTCACATACTCGTATCTAGCATTGTGTTACCCTAAATATGTGGCCTCTGCATATGCTGGTAATGGGTTCCTTCGTGCTGTCTTTGCATGCGCTTTCCCATTATTTGGTAAAGCCATGTACGATAATCTAGCCATCAAAAATTATCCAGTGGCATGGGGGTCTTCGATGATTGGGTTTTTCTCCATTGCATTAGCATTTGTACCCTTTATCCTATACAGATACGGGCCATTCTTGAGATCCAAATCAAGTTACACTGGTTAGATTCCTTTTTTTTCATAACCCATAGCATTTGCCATCGTCCTTCCTTGGCCCATAATTATAGATTGTCACGCACATGTGTACATATATATATATATATATCGATTATAAAAAGACATATCAGCATTTTGTCAAACTGTAGTCAACGTTGGCGGTTCTGTATATATTTATATTTATTGATTAATGATTAAGAGAATAGCAGTGAAGTTAATCATATAAAGCAACATTGTTTCATTGTGCTCTGGATCCACAAGCGGTGTTGATACATGCGGAAATGTCAGCTTCCCTTGACGATGATAGTGAAGAGTTGATCGATATATATATCAAACGTTTGGAAAGAGAGATCGGAAATAAGCAGTTTTTCTTGCAACAATCTCTCGATGCCATTGAGAAGTACAAGGCAAAGGGCACCACTAGAGCGAACGCAAAGATATGGAAGGAGCTGTTAAAGAAGCCGATGTTATACCCTGAAATGTCCGACCCCATTGGTATAAGCTTGAACCGAACTAGTCTTACAAGTAGACAGAAAAGCACTCATGAATGGCTGTCATTTATGGATCAAAGTTCAACGGCGTTCGGTGACAGTAACAAGACTTACAAAACCCTTAACCGCGATTTGGAGACGCTGCTTTCGAACCTGACGGGTGATGATGGTTCTCTAACGGCCAGTTCAAAAGCAACAAACGATAGAGAAGTGGCTTTTGAAGCAGAACAGAATAGAGAACTATGGTCACAGATTGACCTTGTCATAGACCATAACTGGGAAGGAGACGAAACGGTGAAGACTCTCAGTCGACAGCTTATAAGCTACGATAACACGCTCTTGAAACAAGATTTCCAAAAATCTGCCAGGACCCAAGAATTCTATAGGTTTCTTTTGCGAACTAATTTAATAGATGTACAGGACTCGACTCAACAGGTTTCTTTGATTGATTTTACTCATAAACCATTGTAGGATACACGCTGGTGAGCTTGCGACTTTTTACGGAAGAGATAATCCCGAATTGAGCCATAAATCGCTCAAACAAAGCGGGAGAAAGACACTGCTACTAGTCCAATGGACTTAATTGCCCTCTGGAGAACCATACAAGAGACCTGCCATTACTATTTAGGCTCACAATCGGATCCCAAAGGTAACCTGTTGGCACCGGAATACCTGACGCACGTGACTTCGTGTCATTATAAGCCATTTTCGTTGAATCACGGCGTGAAGGTGGAAGCATTTGTATACAGTTTCTGTGGTACTTTAGCCGTTGGAAGCCTTTGAGCCATTGGAATTTGTTGCTAGGATCCCTCTGAACAAGCGTTGAGCTATGTCAGCCACTACAAAGAAGTTGTCCCTGGAGGAAAGGCTCTCTTTGGCTGCAAAGAAAGGCAAGAAGAAATCAAGAAGAGGGACGCCGTCTAGTGATCGAGATGCTTCATTGAGCCCTGCTGTTTCACAGGAAGTACTCTCGAGTGCTACCGAACCAAAATTAGAAGCGCGTGAGGAAATAGTTGACGAGATAGTAGAATTAGGCAAGAAATCTGAAACTTCAGAGAGTGAACCTCAGGGTTTGACGAACACTGAGACGCAGAAGATTACTGCACCTTTGGAGGGAAAGGTTGAATCCAATCGGGACTTAGTTGCAGAGTATGATTCGAAATTGTTTTCAAGTTATCTTCCTGAGAATATTGAAAATCTTACTGCTGCGGAAGCCCTTAAACATATTGAACCATTGATCAAAAAATTGGAAAACGACGCTGCCAAGGCAGATGAGGAGGCAAGTAACTTGGTTCAAAACAAGGATTCCCTTATCTTGCAATTGAGACAAGAGGGAGAAAAACTCGCAGGTATAGAACTAAGACAGTCAAACCAAATCAAAGAACTCAGGCGAGATATGACCAACATGGTGAACAGGTACGAAGATCTTGAAGGTAAGCTTGACATGAAAGAAAGCCAAACTACTAAGTTAGAGGAAACTTTGAATGAAAAGATTTCCCAATTAAAAGATCTGCAGCAAACCAAGAAAGATTTGGAAAAGCATACGCAACTCACCGCGGAACTGACTAGCAAATTAAATGGAAAGGATCGTAAACTACAGGAATTGAGCAAACTGCTTGATGAAGTGACTGCAGAGTTTGAGAGTACCAACAAAAAATTATTAGATGAAAGGGAGGATGCGAAAGAATTGCATGCTAGTCAGATATTAAAATTGGAATCGCAACTGGAGCAAACCAGAATTGAGCTGGATGACCTGACAAGGGAGCGTGGTGATACTGCTGGTAAAAATGATTCCCGCGAAGTACATCGTGGTACAATCTCTGAGAGCATGTATAAAGCTTTGCAAGATCAGTTCGACTCCAGTAAACAAAATTGGGCAAGCATTGAGTTTGCCATGAACTCTAAAATAAGTGATCTTGATGCAGCCAAGGAGTCTCAAACTGAAAGAATAGATAAGCTATCGAAGGAGAATGCTAATTTAAGGAAAGTGGCAGATGATTTGAATTTTCAATTAACCAACGTTACGGATGAATTGGTATATTGTAAAAAAGAGGCTAAACAAGACAAAGAGGCAAATAAAAAGTTACAAACTAAGCTCTCTGAATTAACCGAGGACTACCAGCTCATAAAGAAGAAATATGATATACAAAAGATCACCTTGGAAGAGATTAACAGTAAAAATAATGCCAACAGTTCATATAAGCTGATATCCCGTAATTCTGAGACAGTTCGAACTCCAATGGGCTCCCCAATGAAAACGATTGAAGAGAAATGGGATCTCCCTGAGGCAGAATCGTCGTTATTATTTACAGCTGATAGCAAAGGTGATCTAGATAATTTATCCATGGAGCCATATGAGTCTAACGATGAAATAGACATTATTGAAGAGAATGAAAGGAAGCAAGAGCAAGACATACCAATGAGCACAGATCAGAACACGGATTCAGCTATTTTCAATTTGAGCTCCTTCCGGAATTCGAGCTCCCAAATTATAAATGGGCATATGACACAAACCTCGACTGAGGTAGCCAATGCGTCGCAAATGAATCCTGAATTAATAAGTAGGCTAGGAGCTGAAGTAAGAAGAATGGAGGCAGAGTTGTCTTCCTTAAAAAGCTCTTACAATAAACTCAAAATTGAGAAGGATGCGAAAGATAATGAAATCCTGAAATTGATAGATGAGAATGGCAGTTATTCAGCATTAAAGTCTCAATACGAAGGGTTGGAGAGTGACAAAAATAAGCTGCAGTCACAACTCGATGATGTCTTACAATTACTAGGTGAAAAGACTGAAAAAGTTGAAGAACTGAAAAATGACGTGGATGATTTGAAAGATATGATACACCAACAAGTACAACAGATGATAGAGATGCAAGAAAAACACTGACTAGACTGACAGATAGACGGCTTTATGGGAACCCATGTAGCTCTGCCTTTGATATTTCCAAACGGCAGGAATCTTATGCATCGTTTGAGTAAGAAAACCACACAGACACAATCTATTGATTCATATACACACATGTAATATAAATTTTTACTTTCAAGGCTCAATCGTTTCCTTGTTCTTTAGCTAATCTGGTGTGTTCCTCAATGTCATCAGCATCCCATGGGTAACATAACCAGTGGTCAGGAACAGTGACAGCAGCCATGTAACGGCCAGAAGACATCATTTCAGCTGGCAATTCAGCTTTCTTTGGTTTATCCTTGTTGTGCAAGACAAAGATCGAGAAGATAGTATCCTCGTTTAACCTGTTCAATTTACGCTGTTGGTCTTCAACCTCCTTCTGCAATTCCGTAACAGCGTAGTGAAGAGTAGTTCTAGTGTCATCCACTTCATCAACAATCAAGATTCTCTTCCCAATCAACGAATCAAAATGTTGCTCCAAAGCACCAAAATCTAACCACTGGGTTCTAATGACTTCCTTCCCAATCTTACCAATGTCGTTGTCGGCGCCCATACTTTCATACAGCGAAAGCCCGATAGCCTGGATTGGGATGTTTTTCTCACCCTTCTGTTTCAAGAAAGATCTGATAATACGAGCAGGAATTAATCCACCTCCAGAGATCCCGATAATGATATCGGGTCTCTCATTCCTGTCCATAATTTCTTTGGCAATTTTTTGACAACATTTGTGAGTGTTATTGTAAGAGATATAGAACTTCTGAACGTCGGACATTTCTGTGTATTGTTTTCAATCCTGTTACTTCAAGACACTCAGACCTTTAAACACAAACCCACGAGAAAATATACCAATGGCAGCCACTTGAACATTTCGATCAGAAGCTCATCTCATCGCATCGATTCGTTACAAGAAAAAAAAATTTCTCTCTAATTTTTTTCCAAGATTGACATGAAGTTCCAAGCCTAGGGTTGGAATACACAGAGTACAGTTTATATAGTGGGCGATGCCAAGAGCAATTTTACTCGTAGTTGGACCCAGTTGCAAGAGGGAATGACTTTCAAATTGACAGTTTTTTTTTCACTCTTTAAACTCAGAAGCATCGACAAATACATCGCTTTCGCCGTTAGTGAACGATGTAGCTTCTTCTCCATCTTCCATAATGACGACTTGCTCTGACTCTGTTTGAGTGCTTTCTTGAAGTTCCTCGTTTGCTGCAGCATTGTTTATATCACGTCTCAAATCTGCTTGTTTTATTAGTAATTCTAATCTTCCCTGTATACCCAATAGGATAGGTAGAGAGCCTCTAGAGTGTTGTAAAGAAGACGATAAGTGTTTCATGGCTTTCTTCAACTCTTTATCGTGCTTCTTAGATGCTAGGTTGTTTTGGTTCAAGAGCAACAGACACTTTAACCAAAGTTTCAACTTGTCATTTTTCTGCCATATATTCGTTTGTAACTCTTTAGCAATGAGTTTGAGCAACACGCTGATTTGGTTGGGTTCCAATGTGCTAGTATAGATACATTCCATTATAAGGTCTTGGTTCCAATGTTCTGAAAGAAGGATGTTTAAGATATCGGTCTCTGGGCCGTTTTCTCTTACGAGAGCAATCAATTCAAGTCTTAAAACTTCTTGGTGGCTCTTGGAAACTTTATCAGTGTGGGAAGATCCTGAACCACTTGATTTCGTCTCCTTGCTCGACACGCTCTCTACGGGTTCATCCTTAGCGACGGTGTTTTCCGTCTCAGTGGATTCATTCACAGTGATTTGTTTTATGCTTAGGACATTCTCAATAGAAAATGATTTGAAATTAGGTTCGTTCACATTCAACCATGCAACAATAATGAACCCGTTGAATATGGTATATGAAAGCAACCTGGCATTGGATACCGAAATAGTACCTATAATCTCTGGGCTGCCAAGTCTAGCGATGACGATCTTGTCTGTTGTAGTCATCATCACCAGGTATGGGCCTTGTGAGATCAATCGTGTTGCAACTAGCGGGTATGAGCACTCAGCGGCCTTGGAATTCATATTAAAAGTTTGTACACCGTCCTCGCTACTGACCGTCAAGTATTTACCGTCCCCGGACAACGAACAATACGTAGCATTGCGACTTTCAAATTTAGCCACAGTGGTAGGTCTTCTCTTGGATGGATCGATGATATAGATCATGTCTTCAGTGGCAAGCCCTATATAAGTAGAGCTTTTAAAAGGTAAAAGTTGGAAATTATTTATCTTGCTGCCATTCCCGTCTACCAAATGGAACGTCTTGGAAGGTTTTGTCTTGTTGTACTCTATTTTCTTCACGCAGTAATCCTCGTCCAGTATCCATGCAAAGGCACCATCCGTGTCAGCGTTTATGATAGCTTTATTATTATTGAAAATGTTGATGATATTCTGCCCGTTATCAGAAAACGTTATAACTTTCCCATCCTTGGACACGTTAACAAAGAATTCCTCCAATTTATTGCTCTTCCCATTGCCCATGTCAGAATCCGCTGCTCTCTTCGTGGCATGCGTGTCAGATTCAACGCTGCACCATCCGAAAAAGATCTCATCCAGGATGTTCAACTCATTAGTCTCATAGTTCAGCGTGTTCACCAAAGCACTGTTCACAGTGTAGTTGTTAGACGCATCTACAGGATAGATATCCACAGAATTTCTTTGTTCGACGTTCGATTGGAAAGCGAATTGCCCTCCATTTTTCGAGAATTCAGCGACTGAAACGATCGGAGAACTCATACTTACCGTAATACCTCCTTCTTTCTCTCCGTCTGAGACTCTTAAACACACAGATTACCACCTAGCTACAGATATCTCACCTCTATACCATCGTCAGAGCCATATTGCGAATCGATGCGATGAGCTCAAGTTTTGAAAATTTTTTGTTCACCGGCATCGTTACCCGACTTTATTTTCCTGGTCCATGGCCCTCGGATTCCATGCCAGATGGTCGATGGATGCCTGTTGGAAGCGTGGTCTAGGGTGGTGGTGATGTGTAACAGTTGTATCTTTACATGTGGGAGATATATACAGTCTAATACCGACATATCTAATCTAACATTGAGATAATTGTACCAGGACATCTGCCTGTTCTGGAGGCAGTGACCCGAAACAGGCGTTGTATCTCTCTTGGTCTGCCTGTTGTAGGCTGGTCAAGGCCATCTTGGAGACAGAGTAAATGTTGATGTCGTCCAGCAGCGATTTGGACAAGGGATCCTCTTCCAAGTCGTCAAACGTTTCGTTTTCATCCCGGGCGAGTCCATCGAGGAAGTTGTCTGTGCCGGGAGTTTGTTGTAAGACGTTCAACAGGTTCTGGACGTTCTCGTCGTCGTCGTCGTCGTCGATCCCGTCAAACTCAAGTGCCTCGTCGTTAAACTGCATGGCGTCATAGTTGGCGCTAGAAAACTCCTCTCTCTTCAATTTCAAGTTC
The DNA here is from genome assembly GCA_003708845.3 of Sungouiozyma intestinalis. Taxonomy (NCBI): domain Eukaryota; kingdom Fungi; phylum Ascomycota; class Saccharomycetes; order Saccharomycetales; family Saccharomycetaceae; genus Sungouiozyma; species Sungouiozyma intestinalis. Next base: position 32,274 of record PPOJ03000043.1, on the reverse strand, counting down.
TGTTGTGCCGTCGAGTACCTGGCTAGCAAATCGACCACTGCTTTGCCCAACTCGGGCACGAGACTAGCGAGGTTTAACTCGCTTAGTTGCACTGAGTTCACTTCTCTTAGTATGGACAGCAATGCTAGGATCGATAGTTTGATATCAAACACTCGCTTGTAATTTGGGATGTGGAAAGTGACCCATGTGGTGACAAACAGTTCCAATGCCCTCGTCTCTTGTAAATACTTCAAAGTAAACTGAGGTGAGGATAGCATGTTCGCGATCAGCACGTTCAAACAAGTGACCCCGAACACAACAGACTTCTTCAAGCTGTCCTTCTCCACCAAGAGAGAAGTGATGGCGTCCTTCAAGAAAAGTTCCCTCATCTCAGCAGGCAACTGTGTGGAGATTGACAACGTAGTCTTGCATGCTAGTTCAAACTTGATGTTCAAATCGTCTAACGAGGTGTCCTCGTCTATAACAGCCTTCTGGTACACTTCGAACAGAATCTTGGAATAGAAACTGTTCTTCTGTAATTCATTCGATCCATAGACTAAGATATTGTTGAACAACACCATGAAATCTTCCAAATAGAAGGCAATGGTGCTCTCTTCATGCCTGTTGTTTTCACCTATTAGTTCAAGGATCCTCCAGGTGATCGGTGTCACTTCTCTTAGTAAGAAAGTGGAATTCTCCACAAACTCACACAACTCTCTATAGAAATCTTCGATGTGGTTTTTAAGAATGTATTCTGCAGCGGGACAAAAAGATTGTTCCAAACTCTTTACAATCTCTAATGAGTGTTCAAATGATAGCAGGATAGATATTATTGTGGACAGTATTCCCAGGGCTGCCATTTGCTTTTCACCTTCATCTGGGATGCCTTTGTCAGAAGATGAAAACAACGCATCAGGGTCCATAGCAGCTGCATCGTTCAATTCAATAGCGATCTTCAAAAACTGTTGCACCAAAGTGTTCATCAATTCTACACCAAAGGGTTGTAATTCCACAGAAAATTGCTCTACAAACTCTTGCATAACTCCAGAGATAGTATCAGATTCAAAATCGTTGGATAACGACAGCAACTTTTGCATGATAGGGACCACAGAGCTTCTCAAAGAGTTTTGAAAGTGCTCGTTGGTGATGAAAGTTTGTAATGCAAGCGCACCGGCCAAGTTCAAAGCCAAATGGTCCGAATCATTGTCATTTAGACTACTCATTATACCTTGGTAGACTATTTCCAAGTTTTTAGGTTCCTTGAATTCGAAATAGATTAACTTAGAACATACTTCACAGACTCTTGCCCTTAAGAACGCATATGGGCAATGGAAGAAAGGAAGAACGTACGAGACCAAGAAATTTTCCACCTCTCCCTTGTAAGGTGAGTTCTCACTCAATAATTTATCAACCACGTTTGAAAAGATTTTCAAAGAGGCCTCGACTTGGACTGCGTGATTTAATTCCATTGGGTCCTTCATGTTTGCCTGTAACGTCTCCATGACAAACTCCAACGTAGGCTGTAACGTTTCTTTACCACGCTTATTGACTGCCGTGATTAACAACGACACGGCAGCCAGATCTGGTGAGTAGTTATCATCCCATAGTTCCATGTTCCTGTGAACATATTCTTGTGGATCGTTTTCAAATGATTCTAGAGTGTCATTTGTGGGCTCTAGCAAAGGAAAGATGATGTGTCTCAACATATTACCGTAAGCAGGTCCGACTAAGTTCCAAAGCTTTTTCTGAGTCGTTGCCTGTTCCAAGAAATTGATGATATAGTACAACGATGGGTCGCTTAGCCATAACTGGTTGTGACTCCATTCCTCGACCTGTTTAAAGAGTAACTGTAAGAACTGAGGGAAGAAATCCTGGCAATATACCTTTTTAAAATCCAAGTACTCGTATTTTCTTGACAACGACGTGGAAGCGTACCTTTGAAACAACCGGAACAAGTTTGCGTAACTCCATTTCTTACATTTCACCCATGGGTGGTTCTTTCTGAGCTCTATGTCCGTTATGGATAAGATGGAGGAATCCAACGGTAATTGTATAATGGAGACAAACAAATTGGCCCATGGGATAAAAGATTCCGACCTTTGTAGAGTAAACGGTAAATCATGGTAGGAGACAAACTTATAGATCTTCAATATGAGTCTTAGCATCCTACCGGTCGTCACACTTTGCTTTGTGTCGTTTATCAAAGTCTTATTAGCAAAATCCAATAAAGGTGGGAAATACTCTATGATCAACATCTCCAATTCTTGTCTTGAATCGTTCTCCTTCCAACGGTAAGTCCTAAACAGTTCAGATAAACACAGTAGACCAATGTATGAGACGTCCATGTCGCTGTTACTGATTAACTCCAACGATTTCGGCAACAATTCGTCCCATTTCTTCAACGGATAATCAGCCGACACGATCTTGCCCAACGCCGAGGCCAGGACACGCACACAGTCTGGAGAGACCTTGGAACATTCCACCAGAGTGTGAAGTAACATATTTTTGATGACCGGTTTCTCATCGTCGTCAACAGCAAATGTTCCTTTCTTCGACGTATTGCTCCAACCGTAGGCAACTTTGTTCTTAAAATACAGCGACGCAGACAGCTTAATATTCTTGTCTACCTCCTGGGAACCAATGATCTCCAAACAGGACCCCAAAAACCCCAAGTTACCACTTGCCTCTTGTAAATACCGTTCAGCTTCGTTTCTCACCACGCCGTTATGGTCCAATGTACCAGCAAAACATTGCAAAAGATTGTGGATATCCATACTTGCTCTCACTCAAAGGCCAATCCCTTCACTCAACTCTAACGGTTACGCTGTGGGTCGTTGTTCAACGTCAAAAGTTCAGCTCATCGATGGATTTTTTTCATTTCCATTGAAAAGTTTACGGATTTTGCGATGAGCCCATCGCTAGGGACAAGGAGGCTCTTGCCCTCTCGGCGTTGAAGGTTGTCGTAAGCGGCAGTGTAGTATGGAGGATCTTATTGTCTTGCAACGTAACGAAGCAGTGTCGAAAGAGCTGCTGTTTAAACTGAATTTGAAGCGGGTAGAGGGCATCACGAGAGTGACATTCAAGAAGACTGACAGTCAATTGTTTGTCATTGATGAGCCAGAGGTGTACTATCGAGCTACTAATCACACGTATATAGTGTTTGGGGTGCAGAGAGTGGACGACTTCACGAAGAAGTTGGAGGCAGCGCAATTCCAAGCGCAATTGAACGAAGAGTTGTTGCCTGAGTTTATTAAGGACCGGTACGGCGACGTTGAGCAGGAGAAAGAGATCTTCCCAGCTGGCGATATAGAGGCCATTGTGCGACGGACGCACGTCTCTGAAACCAGGGCTCGGAAAGTTTTAAAAGAACACAACGGCGACGTGGTGAACTCCATCCTGTCACTGTTGTCTATATAGGATATGTAAAAGAGGTTCTGATTCATAACGACCAACCAGTAGTCAAGTTTTTAGCGGCTAGTAAATCCTTGGACAATCTAGGGAATGGGTGTGCCTCAGTGTTGAAGACTATGGATTGTAAGTCCAAGTCATCCTGGAATAACAAGTACAAGTACTTCAACGTCTCCGCCAACCAGAAGCTTTCCAAGTTACCTCTCTTCACGGTAGGTTCCTGGATACAATCGTCCAAGGAGGTGTACAGTTTCTTGCTTTCGTCCTCGCAATTAATGCAACTGTTGGTGTCGAAGCTGTCCAGGATGGCGGCCCCCCATTCACGGTATTTTGAGTTGCCAGATAGATGGTACAGAAACATTAGGGACTCGACGGTCTCTGGTCTTTGTAAGTTATGTCTATCTCTAGGTTTCACAAAGAAGTCTCCACTTGGTGACGTCCACCATTGCCCGTCTCTGTCCTCGGGCATAACGTCGGTTCCCTCGTCATTGAAGACTACAATCTCTGGTGCTAGGCCCGATGGAGACTGGTAATACATTTGGTAACACGTAGCGGTCAATTTCTCTGCTAGGGCCCAGTCTGACTCCCTCACAGAGTTCCAATCGGACTGGTTCCTAGCGACGTCTAATGGTAACCCCCCAGTGGCACCCATTGCAAGTAACCCACCGATGAAACACACTAAATGGTCCATCTTGGGAGATTTTGGAAAGTTCAACCCGTTGGGTCTCTCGGCAATGTATGTGAAGTTTTCAGGTGACGAGTACGATAGAAGGTACTCTCTCATCCCATCCATTGAGTGACGATACAGGTCGTAATACAACGGTTCCTGGGTTTGCAAGTACTGTTTGGACAAATACTCGTAGAATGAGTCGCCTCTGGACCCCATGCGGATAGTTTGAGACGCAAATAATCCGTTATCTGGGTAAGTAAAGATTGGAATCAACCCATGGTATTTGTCCACGAGGTCGTTCCTCTTGTATAAAGGCTCGTAAACGGCTTCAACGGCTCTCCAATACCGCGTATCGTTGGTGATGGCGCTCAGATACTTGAACTCCAATTGTAAAGTGGTGAACTCGGCAGTAGACGAGGCACCGTCGTCTACATGGTTTTTCAATGAACGGCCTGTCCTCAAATTGATACTGGAGTATGGGATCCCAAGTTCCGTGACGTCAAACGCAGGCAACAACCTGTCGGCCAAATCAACGGCTTTATCCAAGTATACAGTGGAGTTACCTAGCCCCAGCTCGGTAGAGTAGTAGTACCCAGACAACAATCCGCCCAGCATTCTAATCGTCGTTTCAAAGATATTGATCTCTGCGTCGATATCGTAATCCAACTCGTTGGCTACCCAACCTTCGATCATCTCAACGTTCCTCTTGAATTTCTGCTTATTCTCTGGCGACTCAGTGAAGTTATAACCAAGCATCATGGTATCTAGGGAGTCGACAGTGATCCAACCCAACGGTTGGCCAGATCTAGGCATGTTGTGGCTCTCCTTGCGGATGGGGTCGTACACGTCAAACCCCCAGCCGTGAGCAACATAGTCGTCCCATGACGTTAGGATCATCGATTCTATTTGCAACCGACGCTCGGCAGCGTTGATGTTAGCGTGCTCCTTGTACATGTTGTACAAGACCATAGCCACCGAGGCGATCAAGAAAGGTATAGCTGACGATAGCATCTTAGCAAAGTGTGGCAGCTACTGGTATCAATTGAGTCGATGTTGGCACGGGGGGGAGACTCGACTGGAACTACCCATATGTCAAAGAGAGTTCAAAAGTTGTCAAAGAGGAAATTTTTCAATAATCCATTGACCTGTTGACATTGCGATGAGATGCCTGTTTGGCCGGTTCTTACTCGAAGATACTTATAACGGGATGAGCCTCGTAGATCAATTGTTCCAACGATGTCCCGTAGAGCAACTTGCCATTCGCAGACCCGTTGATTGGGAGGCTTTACGAGCTGGTTTGCAAGAGATCCTTCCACGTAACCAGTACTATGTGAGACAAGTGTTGAAACGTGTGATTCCGTACATTCGTGACGAGCAAGACGTGGATTGGGTGTATGACATGTACATACCCTTGCTGAGTGTCGGAGAACCTTCGCCGATGGACTTGGACGTGATACGGTACCGATTCAGTGACATTACCAAGATTGACATTTGGGAGAAACCCAGGTTGATCAGTGCCTTGGCGACTACTGGGTTCCGGACGTGGGAAGCAGCATTGTATTTGATGGACTATTTACTTGAAGATATTCGATCACCAGCGGATTTCATCGAACTGGGTGCCGGGACAGGGCTTGTGAGTATTGGACTACTGATGGCTGGGAGAGTGGCTAACACCGTTGTGTGTACGGACGGTGACGAGTCCATTGTTAATAACCAGATGCAAGCGAATTTCGAATTGAATGCAGTTGGTGAATTGGCACGTCATGTACATTGTGTGCCTTTACGATGGGGCCAAGATGAATTGCCCTACAGGGATTTGCTTCAGGCAAGCTCCGACCTAGTAGTTATCGGAGCAGACATTACATTTGACTCTACTTTGTTCCCGCAATTGTTCAAGTGCCTTGAGCAATGCTTTGCCGCAGGTGGTAAGTACGTCCTAATCGCCGCCACGGTTCGAAACCAGGAGACAATTTCCGCGTTCGAGGCACAATGCTCACGGTGGGAGTTGTCCGTAGCGAGGACCACTGAACGGGACCCGCAAGGTAAAGCACGACTAGAGTCTCAATTGCATAAACCGCTGATTGCACCGGTAGTGATTTACAAGATCCGTGAACGGATATAACAAGACGCCATATATCAATTACGTATTAAGATGTAGTCATTCTCTGACACTCTTGTCTCATGAAATCGAGGAGTCACGTTGCAAAATACAACCTTCTTCACCCGACTAACTCCACAAGAGTTCTTATAGAATGACCGCACACCACATTCTCTTGTGAAGAATCTGAGAGTGCCTGATCTCTCCACAAAGCATATCACGAACTGGTCATGTAGGATACTAAGACCATCGTACTGTCTATTGCCTGGGAAACTTTTGGACAAAGTTAATACTTTTCTGAAACTTCCCAAGAGAAGACTCAGACAAGAGTTAAAGAGAGAGAGAGTAACTCTATCGTGTGCCTTGTATTTATACTGTGGAAAATTTTCACCTCGCTAAGAGTTGCCCTCGGTGGGGGGTGAGCAAACGACCGGGTCCGGCACTCGGCCGAAATGTTAGGTCTTGTGCGCTAGGTCTTGGGCGCTAGGTCTTGTACGCTAGGGCAAGGGCGCTAGGGCTCGTGCGTTAGGTCTTGTGCATTAGGGCGCGGGCTTCGTTTGGGTTTGCAACTTCGTTGAGAGCTAACACCTTCTCGGACCTCCCACGTTAACTCCTTTTTCATTGCTTTTTTTTAAGTTTTTCCGCAACGTACTGGACTGGTTACCGATACGGAATTTAAGTTTTAAACAATTCCAAAAATCTCAGTGCCGTTAGAGAAGAAACTTTCAGTGACATTCTGAGCTTTTTCCATTCTACAGTTTCTCTTAAAAGAGACACAAAGACAACGAAGTTATATTAGTACGAAAACAAAACAAAGTCAAGCAACGAAGGCAACTCGCTTACTTGGACACAAAAAAGCCTTATTGAATCCTAGCACCCAAGGATCTCTAGTCGTCTTACAAGAGATTATTCGGATCAGAATCGTGTTTGTGGCTTGAGTACTCAGCACTATATACTGCTCTATCTTTGTGATTGCTTCCGTGTCTTTATCTTTCTCCTCACGGGTACTAGTGTATTTGAGACTCGAATATTTTTTTAGTGGCAAGTATAACATATTGCTTTGTAGTTCCAGCGTGTCTTTGTGGTCGTATCTGATATACAATGGCTAGTGGGAATCAAGTCGGTGAGAACGGTGGGTCGTTCAAGGGGCTCCAACCAATCCCGAAGAAATCAAGAACTATCAAGACGGATAAACCGAGGCCGTTCTTGTGTCCGATCTGTACCCGTGGGTTTGTACGGCCTGAACACTTGAAAAGGCACGAACGGTCGCATACTAGGGAAAAACCTTTCATCTGTGTGTTCTGCGGCAGATGCTTTGCTAGAAAGGATTTAATCCTTAGACATCAGCACAAATTGCATGCCTCTTTAGTAGGCTCCACGGAGGGGATTAATAATAGGACTAAAGAGCAACAGGAGGCGAATGGGAAGAACATCATCAAGGTTGTTGGGAACAAAGAGACGATATTACCTGTTCCGTTGGCTAATTTGTCACAGCAAGTGGAGAACAATGCTAGTATTGCCCCTACATCGATGACTCGGAAAAGACACGCCTCGTTCTCCGCTTCGAGTGCTTTTTCGTACGGGGACAGTAACGTCACTAATCCGTTGACGAACTCGGGAGACCCAAATCGTAGCCAGTCTGCTACTTACTCTCCAGACGGCGTCCCTCATCAAGTCGGCTTCTCGACGCCTCAGTTGACAGGTCAGCAAGTGATGGATAAGGCTATAGAGGCTGGGTTGCTGGAAATGGACCCATTGACTTTGCCACCAGCAGACCTCAGTAACGGGAATAATATCATTACTAATTCAAACATTATAGAGAGCATATTGAGTAATAACTCTAAGAGGTCTAGATCCCAGCCTGCGGTATCTTCTAATTCAACCAGCTTGCAAGACCCGGTCCATTGTTTGCCGTCTTCCATCAACGGTATTGGCAATACCACTGATAAGACGCACCCGATGGCCGCGCAAAGTTACTTGTACCTGTCGAGCTTACCATCTTTAACTGATATGCTTACGATCGGTGCCTCCGTAGGTGGTGCCGGGGGTTACGTGAAGAAAAACTCCTCGGCTAGGTTAAATTTGGATTCATTCGATTACAAGGCTTTCTTCAAAAGTTTCAAAGGTTCAAACCCAGCGACACCAACTACGTTGCTACCAAACGATAAAAACAAGACTAGCCTTGACCAGTCTAATGGGATCGACTTGGATATTGAGAATGACCCATGGTTATCAAAATTCTTAAAGGATTCTAATAATCGCTCCAGTAAAGATTATAAGATATCCGAGAAGAATTTCGATGATATTGGATTTTATACTCATTCAAACTCAGAGAGGTCATCAGTGTCCCTAGATAGTTCTCCAATAGATTTGAGAGCGGCACCTAACCTTATCATGACCACTAACCAAAACGCCACTTTACCGGCTACTTTGGAGGCAGGAATCATCAAAAATCTTGCGAATCCTAACGAAAACTTCCCTATTAATGAACTAAGCCCTGCAAAGGGGCGTTACAGTAAGCTAGATAGTGGCATTACTGACTACTTCAACTCCAGACAGTTAGATATTTACAATCTTGAAAGGTTAGAAGATGGTACCTCTGTGAGCAGCAACAACGAGGATGAAAAAGACGATCTATTGAAGGATTTGAACTTTGATTTCCAGAAAACTCCTTCGGCTAACATGACAACTACCACGGCACCAGCAACAGCTGCTACCACTATGAGTAATACCTCCATATTAGAAAATGGTGTGGACTCCAACTTTTTGACATTAGATTTCAAACGTAAAGCCATGTTTAGAAGTTCTAACCGCTTCAAGAAGAATGCTACAAGAAGATACTTTTTCACTGAAGAACTAAGAAGTATTATTATTAGTGAAAACAATTTAACTGATGAGAAGTTCCCCACCGTGAAAGAGTTGAACGAATACTGTACAATGTTCCAAAGTGAATTCAATAGGTTCTTCCCTCTTGTAAATATGTCACTAATAGAACCTTCAAAGGAAAACTACCCACTATTCTTGAGTATGGCAATGATTGGTGGGCTTTATGGCTTCCACTCAACTCACTCTAAGTTGCTGTATATTGTGACAGACAACCAGTTAAAACAAGGCATGGAGCTGAATAAATCCAAGATATACAATGCGACTCCACTATGGGTTATCCAAACAATGGTCCTGTTAACATTCATGGGTGTTTTCCATAACGATTTGAAAGTCACCAAACAAATGAATACTCACTTCATGACGTTGATTCAGTTAGTCACTATGAACAAACTTAACTTGCCTCTAGAGCTTTCTGTTCAACCACCTATACCAGCTAGCAGAAAGATGTCGACAAACTCTGATCCTCAAAATGCTCCAGATGTTTACAACTCTGGTGACCAGTTGGAGAAGAATTTTAATTACTTTATCCTGGCACAATCTAGAATCAGGATTTGTCATCTACTACTGATCATCTCTAACCTATTTGCGTCATTAGTGGGATTGCAATGTGCATTCCATTCGATCGATTTAAAATGTGGTGTTCCATCTATTTACGAGGACTTATTTCAATGTAAGAGTGCCACAGAATGGAAGCAATTGTTAATAGCGAAAAATCTTGTCCTAGACTCCAAGTTTTCTTTAATTCAATTGTCCAATGGTGGTGAAAATTTCGAATCCTGTTTGATGTATTTGTCCAATGGGAATCACTTCTTCTTAAACAATGCTAGGGTTTCGAAATTGACTTTGCTTTCATTATTGATATCTATCCATGAAAAGATTCACTTAGAACGGAACCTTGCTAATACACGTATTAGCTTGGACAACATCAATGGCTGTCTGACAAAGGAGGAGATTGATAGTAACTGGAACTCCATCTCAAGACCTGTTATTGATAAGATGCTAAAACATTGGGAATTATTGTACCTGAGAAATGGTGGTCTGTTACATGTCACTCCAGAGACTATCCCATTAATTGATGGAAACCCAACAACTAGGTTGATCCTACCTTTGTTCCTGTTTGCTAAAATCAGGCGTAGTATAGAGATCACGTATGTCATGAATAGAATCTGGTTAAGAGATTGGAGGCTAATGAATCAGACACTAGATCAAATAAGTTACGATTGGCAATCATTCCAAGAATCTACTGATTGCTCTCTTAACGTCATCAATTCGTGGATCTCTATTGTAAGCATAGTTAAAAACGTTGACCAAAATGTTATGAACGCTCAATCGGGTTATAGAACGCCGATTTTCACCATCATCTGCATGTTTGTGTCGATTTTCATAATATCAGAGTTTTTGAAAAGACTAGAAGATTGGGCAGAACACGTTAAGAAGAATGGGTACATTTCCTCGGGCGGCGTTGGTGTCGTTGACAAGGGTTTGTATTTAAAGAGTGTTAGTGTTTTGAAAAAGACTCAAACGGTTTTGTTACCTAAAAATGATGGTATGAGATCATACATGGAATTCTTAAAATTGCAGATCCAAACTGCCACCTCTTCTGAAATCGAGGACTTGGACAACTTGACCGAATTAGAAGAAGCTATGTCACCTCAAGCATCTATTGAAGCCACTGCGGAAACAATTTTGAAACTTAGATTATCCTCCCGGGCGTTGTATCTGGGTGTAAGAATCCTAGGTGATGCTCCCGTATGGCCCATTGCCATGGTTTTTGCTCACTCGTTGCAAAATAGGGCAGCTTTCAACGTCACTAAGGGGGAGACTTAAGAACACTTAGACCTGTCATGTTATATATGTGTGTAAGCTTTTTTGTATTTATAAAATAACTGTACTCTTTAATCTTTCACTAAACATTAATTAAATACCTGAAAAGTTTTAATCGCTTTAACAAACTAAACAAACACTTTTGATGCATTGCCCAGTGTGTCAAACTTCTTGCAGACATTCTCAGTGGGTAAGCACTTGTACAATAAATACTAATGATATTATCAATAGTATATTGTGCTAATAAAGAGGAATCTACAAGCGCGGAAGATATCTATAAATCTGCATTGATTATTGTTGCTGGATAAAGCATATACTTATCAACTACTAGTTAAGGTATACTTATCAGTCACCTTATAAGAGATGGATAGTTGTCATAGCATGGTAAGTGACAAGCAAGAGGATTTGTGAAAAGCGTATCCACTACTGCAACTTCTAGTTCTCTTAAAATTGAGTACAAGGATATATTGGTTTTTATGTTAGTATAAAGAGAACGACCAATTATATCTGGTACAACATGCCTTCTACCTCCCAAGATCTTAGATCAAACTCATCTTTAAACAACACTACCAATGACGTAGAGTCTATTACCCATGGACTTAAATCCTTAGATTTCCAATAGTTCCCAGTACAGCTCAATCATGAGCTACCCAGGCAATACAATGAACAATGCTCTTAACATATTCAACCTCCGCACTTCGTGGCACCACCAGATAAGGCAGCGCAATACTTCCATACAGTATACGCTGACGCATGTGACGTGTACTAAAGTGCAACATAGTGTCTGTGTTTCGCCAGGATTTCTCAATTAAGTGAAGCGGTGGCTCAATGGTAGAGCTTTCGACTCCAGTTAGATTCTGGTTTTATTCGGAAATTGCAATCGAAGGGTTGCAGGTTCAATTCCTGTCCGTTTCATTTTATTTTTTTTTTTTGATTCTGGGAAACCTTCTCTAGTAAGTCCTTTTACTCATCCTACCTTTACTCATACTACAGGACTACGATTACCTGACAATACCGTATCTTTAGCCGTTAATTATCGTTGCACTAACTGAGCTTGATGTTAAGACCTTAATTAGTTCAAAAAACCATGAACTCTAGCTCAGAACCAGCAAGTGTGCAGGATCCTGCCAGGCCGCTATTGACACCAGAACACAGCCTTAACTCTGCTATACAGTACGGATCCGTTTCTGATGTCAACAGAAATGAGCATACGGCTCTGTATCGAGCTAGAAGTGACACTATCACCAGTATTATGAGTGGCTATCGAGTGGTGAAGAAGAATCTAGACAAGAAGAAGTTCATCTACGTGATCGTAGTAAGCTTTATGATATATCTCGGCTTCGTCGCTGCGTTCGCTCCTCAGACTTCATTAGCAAGAGATTTTAGGAGACTACACTCGGTGAAGTTAACAAAATCTGAGGTTTATAGAATCTTTTTGGAGTCCCTACATTATGAGAATCATTCTAAGGATCATGTTCATAATCTCTCTAATGAAAATAGCAACCAATCTAGCCGGTTAGATTATATGGTTCAAGAATTAGAAAAGATGGGGTTTCATCCAACATTGAAAAAATACTATCCTTGGGTGAGTGAACCAGTTGATTCGCAAGTCCAGCTTTATGAAAACGGTAAGATGGTTTACAATGCCACTTTACTAGAAGACTGTCATAACGGAAAATGCCCGAAGAACAAAGCGTTCCATGGCTATTCACCAGCGGGCGACCTAACAGCACAGTTTGTGTATTGCAACTATGGGTCACTAGCCGACTACCAGGAATTATTGGAGAGTGATATAGATTTGGATGGGAAAATACATATATTAAGGCAAGGTTGGTTAAATCGAGGGCTGAAAATTAGAAACGCAGAGCTTTATGGTGCATCTGCGGTAATACTATATACTGACCCGGGTGACGATGGAGACATCACCGAGAAAAATGGGTTCAAATCATTCCCAGAAGGACATGCAAGGAATCCCAGCAGTATAGAGTTTGGGTCTGTATTATACTTCACAGATTTCCCAGGAGATCCAACCACCCCCGGATATGCCTCGACATACCCTGATATCGAAAGAATGTCTCCAGTAGGTCTTATTCCTCGGATCCCCTCTATCCCAATGAGTTACAAGGAGGTATCTCATTTGCTAGAGCATCTTAACGGAAAAGGGATTAGGATCGGAGAAGAAGGTGCTATCGCTAATTTTAATTATTATAGTGGGCCTTCGGACCCAGAACACAAGGTAAGACTAATGATAAAAACTAACCATACAGTGTCTGAGATAACAAACATTATAGTTGATATCCCCGGAATTTTTTTTGAAGGTGATATCATCCTTGGTTCCAAAAGAGATACTTGGTCAGATCTGCCGGGAGCTAGCGAGTCCTCATCAGGGAGTGCTGCTATATTAGAAATTGCTCGAGGAATGAGCCAACTTTTGAAGAGTGGATACACTCCTTTGAGGACAATAAGGTTGATTAGTTGGGACGGCGCTGAGAGTGGTCTCATTGGATCTACTGAATATATTGAAGAATATTCATCGGCTCTTAAAAGAAACGTTTTGGCGTATTTTGACTTAGACAGAGCTGTGACAGGCTCGACCTTCACTTGTAGAGGAAACCCTTTATTGAGTAACGTCATTCGCGAGGCTGCCAAGTACACTGCATATAAGGGGCAAGATGGCTACTCTCTGTATGATAATTGGAAAGAAATCTCATCACTGCAAATTGATCGATTAGGCACGCAATCAGATTGCTCACCATTCCAATATCACTTGGGGATTCCATCCGCAAGTTTCTCATTTGATAGAGATCCACATCAGGATGCTGTATACCACCATCATTCCATATTTGACTCTGAACTATTCTTGGAAAAATATGTTGACCCTGACTATGAATTGCACACTACTCTATCAACAGTAGTGGGTTTGACTTCTTTAATACTAAGTGAAACAGAATTGACATTCTTCAGCACTCATGAATATATGGAGATTATTTACCTCCAATATGAAGTTCTATACAATAGAACATTAGAATTATTTCCCAATGACAACGAAGTCCACTCATCAAGCAAACTATTACTTGCACTCATAGACCAAATTACCAAGCGTGATTCCATTCTGTTTGATAAGAAAAATCAAGGGTTGCTTCAATCATGCTACCAAGCTCTTCCAGTATGGTCAGTCTTGAAGAAACTTTCAGTCTATTACAGATTGATCCAAGCTAACAGAAAACTGAAAAAATTGGACTCTCTGTTTATCGTTAATGAAGGATTGAAAGATAGAGAGTGGCTCAAATATTCACTGCTAGCGCCAAATAAGCAAACTGGGTATGAAACTACTTTTTTTACAGGCCTTCACGAAGCGCTTCAAGAGATGGATAGACTTGAGATTGTGAAGTGGTTAGATATATTAATCAACCAATTCAACACTGTACTGAAAACTGTATCATAAATAAGGGCCCGACCTATGCTCTTAAGAATGAATGAGAAATTTAAATATACCATTTTTTTGAGAATATATATGCTATTATGAATATATTGTGAGTAATTGAGATGCTGGAGAGACAAAAGTATATAGCCACATTGGACACTAAGCGTATTAAGGAAAAAAGATAGAAATGTTCAAAGAATATTCGAGGGAAGGGTTATTTGTAAAGTCGGAAGTCTTCGCAAAATAAAGAACAGAAACTAGGTGCAGATCACACGTAAACAGGCAAAAAGCATTGCTTATTAACTCATAAATTGGATTCAAATTGTGACATGAAGTAAAAAGAAATAATTTGCGATCCTAGCTCTTCTTTCTGTTCAGGTTCATATGACTTTTGACTAAGTGACCTGCAGATAAAGCAGCGCAAAGTGAAAGTTCCCCGGATAAAACAGCGGCCGCAATAATCCTTGCAAGCTGTTTTGAATTTGCTCCTGGATTTTCAATGTTGGGTCCACAAACACCCAGTAGTTCAAGTAAAGCAGATTGCGGTTCTAAGACCGTCCCACCTCCAATTGTTCCAACTTCGATCGAGGGCATTGACACAGATATCTTTAGCCCTACTTCGTGTTTGCTCATTAAAGTGATGCAGTTTGAGCTCTCCACGTTTTGGGCAGGATCTTGTCCCAAAGCTAAGAATAAAGCAGTGACCAAGTTTGAAGCATGCGCGTTGAAACCTCCCACAGAGCCTGCCATAGCAGAACCAACCAAGTTCTTTGATATATTTAATTCAACCATGGAAGAAACTGTCGTTTTCAAAACACTCTCAACCACTGCAGTGGGGATAATCGCTTCTGCTACAACACTCTTACCTCTGCCTTCTATCCAATTGATGGCGGCAGATTTTTTGTCGACACAATAGTTACCGGACAGAGAAATGACCTGCATTTCATGCCAACCATATTCTTCCTTCATAGCGGACAAGCACAATTCAACACCTTTGGAAATCATATTCATACCCATTGCGTCGCCTGTAGTGGTCCGAAAGCGAATAAACATTAGATCTCCGGCTAATGCAGTTGATATGTGTTGCAACCTTGCAAATCGAGAAGTGGAATTGAAAGTTTTGATTAATGCTGATTGTCCTTCATCGGATTCAATCCACGCTTTACAAGCACCTGCCGTAGTTAAGTTAGGAAATTTTACACAAGGTCCTCTAGTCATTCCGTCCTTCGTCAGAATTGTGGTTACACCTCCTCCCAAATTTATTGCCTTGCAGCCTCGCATGGCAGAAGCCACTAAACAACCTTCAGTTGTAGCCATCGGAATATGATACGACTTACCATCTATTATAAGAGGGCCAGCGATGCCCACAGGAATTTGAATATATCCTACAACGCTTTCGCAGCAAACACCATAAACCCTGTTGTAATCAAAGTTTTTGAACGGAAGCCTCTTAGAACCTAAAACAGGTGAGTTTGATAATATGGATAGCACACGTCTTCGAACTTCTACCGCTCTTGTTTTATCTTGGTAATAATTTTCCAACACATTCAAAGAGACTTTATTAGCTAAAACCAGAGAAACCATTTGGCTACATGTTAATTTTGATGCGTGTCCTGCTTTCAATTCCAACTCCAAGTCTTCCATTGACAAGTCATACTCTTCACTGCTTGAATCAGAATCAAACCCAGAGGAGCTGGATAGACGGATGTCACTCTCATCCAAGGATGTAATAGAAATCCCCAACCCGTAAGTTGACTTTTCCTTTTCCTTTGATTTGTCTCTGTTGAGGAACGGTTGGAATTTACTAGACTTGTTGTGTATTTGTGCGAGCGTGTGCTCACTGTGTATTTTAGCCACTTTCAACAAGTACACGTTGGTGACGATGCTTATAACAAGAGTAACAAAGATGAGTTTGCTGATGAGACCATCTTTCAAAGCTTTGCTTAATACACTGAAGAACATCAACGTAATGTTTCCATTTTTCTTACCCACCGGTTGATAGAATTGCAGAGGCACAACTGAAATGAGCACATTCTTGGACACCATTGAGCTAGCGCCTGCGTTAATGAAGTCAGGGAGAGGTTCCGGTTTCAAGCTAGAGTATAACGCTCTCAAAGTGTTAACGTCCCATCTAAAGTCTATGCTGTTTAGAGTGACGACTGAAAAAAGCGTGATGATACAAAACTTCCCAAACTTCACCATCGAGCTTGATTTTAATGACATTGGAAACCGGGGAGAATTGGCACCTGTAATCAGATGAGAAACACTAGTGGTGGTTCCATCTTCTTCTAAAGCAGATGTCATCACAGTTGAACGATTAATCGCGGTGATCTCCAGTTTCAAAGCTAAAATAGCCGCATAAAAAGTTATTGTGAAAAGGGCATCATATGCCAGGATAAGCGTCGATAAGATGCAAAATGTGACTAACGAGTCAATCGTAGTCAAAAAAAATACACCACTTAGAAAAGTCAATATTCCCAACATATAATCTCTCAGCAGTTTCCCACCTTCTTCGTAAAATGCGTCGAATATTATCTTATCAATGGTGATCCTCTTAGAGATGTTTAGTAAACCAAACCTTCTCATGACATATTCCGATATTTTAATCTTATCTTTGAAGCCGATAATTACAATTAAAAAGGGAAGACCTTGTACTAACGTTGAAGTCCTTAACAAGTTAGAACCTGTGAATCCGCAAAACTGATAGACAGTGTAGAGTGCCCAAAAGAACGCACATGTGGAACTGATTAAAGTACAAAAAGTTAACCATATCCTTGAACCAATTTTTCTCATTTCACGGTACAAGTTCACAAATGTGTAAAGAAGCATCAGATATGTCACTGTGAAAATTATAATATCCATTGCCTCCAAAGTGTCGCCATTATCAATGACAATCTTTTTGAGGAGAAACGCTAACTGATCTCTCAAGTCGATCAAAAAAGCTTTGCTTGTAGTGATCTCCCATTTCTCACCAGTGTGAGAAGTCAGAACCCTGGGGATTTGCAAAGTCTTCGTCAAGAGATATTTCACTCCACCGTTTTCAAAGACGACGTTATCCAATCTTGGCAAGACCGTGTCCTCGTAGCCCTGGAAATTGAAATGGTAAAGATAAAAATGGTCGGAGATTTTCAAGTCCTGATAATTGGACCCCACAAGTTTCCAATCCAAACTCTTCGCATATTTATAATAATGAGTAGAGTCCCTTAACAAAGACTTGGGATTCCAATCCGATGGTATAAAATTGTCTCTCAGATCGTCCTTCCACTGGTTCAAGATATTTTGAAACACCACCAAGTAAGCAAATGACGATAATAATAATGTGAATATAACAACATGTACTGGAAACTTCGCAGAATACCGCGCTACGTGAGCAACAGACCCTAAGGCATACGACCTCAAAGTAGCAACACTCTGAGCCATTATCTCGGTAAACAGACCTACACTAGTCAACCTCTTAACCACAGAAATTTGCAGCCGCCAACGAGCAAAATCAACAACTTCGGCACAGTACAAGCGAGACCTGATGAGTGTCTCGACCTAGATATATCCTTGCGTACCAAATAAATCCGCACAATCGGTCCTAGTCCCTTCAAAGACCGGTACCAACAAGGATCCACCCTCAAAACATACCATGGCACAAAATGGAAAGTGTGTGGTTTTCTTAATAAATCAAATATTTATTTATTATTTATATAGAGCTATGGAGAACCAGGGACAACTATAGTGAAAGTAGAGACGCTCTAGAGCGTCTCTGCTTGTCATCTACGTGTCGTAGCACCATGGACCTTGTACGGCCACGTGAATTGGCGACTTCGCAGCGAGATTGAGCGCGTAAAATGAGTATAGATCTCGAATATACCTTGGCTGCGACATAGTTATATATGAGTTAGCATAGCGTTCTTGCCTAGTCTATTAAAACCGCACGGAGATCGTAGTTGTCCATCTTATGATTATTTCAAAGAGACCAATTTCACGTCAAAGGTCAATTCGGAGTTGGCTGGGATTCCTGGTAGAGATTGTTTCCCGTATGCGTATGGAGCTGGGATGACAATTCTACGTTCACCACCAGCGGCCATACCGGCGACACCGATATCCCATCCCTTGATGACTTCACCGTGGCCCAACTTGAATACAAATGGCTTGCCGCTGGTGTTTTTGTCAAACACTTTGCCGTTCTTTAATTTACCAATATATCTCATTCCGACTCTGGAGCTCTTCTTGGCTGCTGGACCATTACCGATGACACGGTCTTCGATGATGATTCCACCTTCTAGGACTTTGGTCTTTGGTTTCTTGTCCTCTTTCTTCTTCGTTGGGCCTTCTTCCAAATCCTTCTTGAACTCTACTTTTTTAGCCTTCTTGGCTTCTTTCTTGGCTTTCTTAGTGTCCTTCTTAGGTTCTTCCTCTTCCTCTTGTGTTTCTTGTTTGGTTTCCTTGTCAGAGTGTTTCCTCTTCTTGTTCTTAGCCTCGTCTTGGGCCACTAATTCTTCAATACGGCCTTCCACGTCGCTAGCGTCTTCCAAATCGTCCAACTCGTCGCTCAATTCTTCGTCGTCGTAAGCACCGGCAAGGTCGTCGTAATCCTCAGAGTCGTAGTCTTCAGAGTCGTCTTCGTCTTCCAATGGGGTGTCGAATGGATGCTTTACGTAGTTACCGGTCAAAGAGACAGTGTACGAACCGGTAACGACAAATTGGACATCTTCTTCTGGAGCAATGGTGATATCCAACGTTTGTTGGTAGCCGGTGTCTGGAGACAAAGTAAGCAAGACACATTCTTCGAACTCGTTGTCGTCGGCTTCGTCGTCGGACCCAGAGTCAGAACCAGATGGGACTTCAACGTCTTCCTCTTCTTCGGAAGATTCCTCCTTCTTATTGTGAGCCTTCTTCTTACCCTTCTTGTCTTCCTTCACGGGTTCTTCTTCCTCGGAAGATTCTTCTTCGATGTCATCGATTTCTTCCTCGGAATCCTCGTCGTAATCCTCGTCGTCGTCGTCAAAGTCTGGGTTTCTCTTGATCATCCTCAAAGTAGAGGGCTTCTTCTCATCGTCAAAGGGTTCGGGATCAATGGCTGCCATAGTGATACGGATGGTCACTGGCATATCCAAGCCGATGGCTGGGGTTGGGTCATATGGCTCAACGTTTAGAGTATAAGTGGCTAATGGTAGCATATCAGACATGGTGGGCAGACTAGATGTAACGGTGTATAAGCTGCGTTCGATCCAAGTGTTTCACGTAGGTAGAACCGTTCACAAGATGAGGTTTATTGTAATGGAATTACATAGTGAAAATTTTCAATTTATATACCTTTGCAAGCTCATCGCATATCATTTCCCACAAATTATCTTTTAGGAAAAGATATTGATGCCGACTGCGTGAAGTGTCATAAGGGCTAGTGACCTACTCGAGTGGTAATCGTGAAGGATTGTTAAAATGATACGTGTAATTAGTATATACTTAATTTCTTGGTTCCTTTAATATTTATATAAAAGAGTGCAAAGATCTTTGACTCTCTTGGTTTCTCTGTGATTAAAGAAGTTTGGTAAAGATTCAGGAAATAAAAAATAAACGATTTTGAACCTTGGGTAGAAGTGCTCATTTAAACAAACGGGCAGCTTCATTATGAGTGGGGAATTGGATTATTGGGAAATCTCTTATTTAGTTTAGAATTTCAATAGATGAGGTTTGTCACCACTCTTCAAAGAGAAGGAAGCAGCCAAGTATTGTTTCAACAATGGGGTCTTCTTGATCTCAGCTAGAAGGGCCTTGTCGACGATCTTTTGGTCTTCAACTCTTTCTTTCTTCAATTCCTTGGTTTGTTGTTCTGGGAATAAGTTGGCTTCTTTCTTTTCTTTCTTGGATAGCTTGGCGTCTCTGGCAAAGTACTCGACGTTGAACTTCTTGGTGTCAACACCTTCAACGGAGACCTTGGTGGAGGTAGCAATCACGTAACGGGAGTTGACTCTTCTTAGTGGGACACCGTTGACTTTGAATGGACCAGAGACCAACAAAGTGTTGTCTTCCAAGTGCTTCAAGTACACGACTCTCTTACCTCTGAAACGACCGGCCAATAGGATCAAGACAGTGCCTGGGACCAAAGAGGCACGCAACTTTTGTGGACGAGCAGCCTTTCTAGTCTTCTTCAATTCTGGAATATCTTCCGATGGGTACCATTTTGGGGCCATTTGAGCAGTCATCTTTGTAGCTGTGTCTGTGTGGTGTTCAATTGCGATCCTTTGAAATGAAAGAGACTTGCACACTAAACTTAATAACACTCACCGTTAACAGAATATACACGCCCATGAGTAGAGATACCTACTGGAATACAAATTTCCATATGTTCCACTGATTGAAGTGAGTCGGTGCGGTGGAAGGGAAGAGCGCGTTCTGCCCAGGGGAAGTGTGTGTTCTGCCTAGGAAGTGCGCGTTCTGCCTAGGAAGTGCGCGTTCTGCCCAGCGTACGCTCCTGCTCAGCACGTATTCTGCCCAGCAGCCCGAGCTCGACAGCTCATGCTCGCCCAGCGTGCAAAGCCAAAAAAGGAAATGCACACGCGCAAACTCAAAAACACTTGCGCGCACGCAAAAAAAAAAAGCAACAACCCCAAACGACCAGCACACCCGGAACCGGGCAATAATGCACGGATGCAAACCCAGCAGCGGACAGTCCCGCCATTACCCGCACATCACGTGCCACGAATGTTCGCATTTGGAAACGGGTTTTAAATGGCAAAGGTGCCAACGGTGACTGAGAACTAGGCGTTTGGTTCGAATAAAGGCTGGTGGTAAAAGTAGTATAACTCAAGTGACGTGGTAGAACGGCAGCGGGTAGCCATAGGTGTTATTTATTTGTTAATTTGTGAGTGGAATTTCGTTGTTTCTCATCCCTTTTGCTGTATCTAACGTCAAAATTTGGACCATGGAAGGTGTGTATTTCAACGTGGATAACGGGTATATCGAAGGTGTGATCCGTGGGTACCGTAACGGGCTGCTGAAATCTAACCAGTACCTTAATCTGACGCAATGCGAGAGTTTGGAAGACTTGAAATTGCAATTATCGTCCACTGATTATGGAAATTTCCTGGGGAACGTGTCTACCGAGGGGTTGACGACTTCGGTAATCCAGGCGGCTGCGTCTGCAAAACTGTACGCGGAATTTAACTACATTAGAGACCAATCGAGCGGTCTGTTCAAGAAGTTTATGGAGTATATTACGTTTGGGTATATGATTGACAATGTGGCATTGATGATCACGGGGACGATTCACGAGAGAAACAAGAGCGAGATCCTGGCAAGATGCCATCCGTTGGGTTGGTTTGACACTTTACCCACTTTGAGTGTTGCCACTGATTTGGAGTCCCTGTATGACACCGTGCTAGTGGATACTCCGTTAGCACCTTATTTCAAGAACTGTTTTGATAACGCAGATGAATTAGATGATTTGAACATTGAGATTATCAAGAATAAACTATACAAGGCCTATTTGGAAGATTTCGTGCATTTTATCGAGAGACAAGTGGACGAACCTGCTAGGGAGATCATGGTCGAATTATTGGGATTTGAAGCTGATAGAAGAAGTATCAACATTTCTTTAAATTCTTTGAATAGTGGAGACGAGTTTGACGCTTCTTTGAAAAGGGACCTGTTGCCAGACTTGGGGAAATGTTACCCTGTGGTCAATGAATTGTTGGCACAGGCCAAGGATTTCGAGGGCGTAAGAAGTGCGTTATCAAATGTTTACGAATACAGAACTATCTTAGAGTCCGGCAACTTGGAAGATCATTTTTATCAATTAGAAATGGAACTTTGTAGAGACGCTTTCACCCAGCAGTTCACCCTCAGCGTCGTTTGGGCTTGGATTAAAGCAAAGGAACAGGAAGTCAGAAATATCACCTGGATAGCCGAATGCATAGCGCAAAACCAACGGGAGAGAATAAATAATTACATATCTGTGTTTTGAACTAAATAACAAGCATAATGAAAAATAGGGAGACGTAATAGTGATATATTGTGTCGTTCACGTTTGCTCCTACCATAATCCCGTGTTTCTCTTCATTATATTATCATTAGAATTACCTACGTATGTATATATATTATCAAGTTATTATTAAATTATGGGGTTGTTGTCATATGGAAGTAGCAATGGCAGCACCAAATAAACTACTATCTTGTAAGAAATCTAATTGTATACTGTTTTCAGAAGCCTCTTCAATCAGTTCCTGATAGTAATCTGAGTATGCTAAAAATGACCCGACGTATCCAACATTAAGCCGTATCTTGTCGGAGGTTGCATTTGTATGTTCGTCGATCAATTCGTTTATAGCAAGTAAGGCAGCAGTCACATAAAACGCAGCTCTCTTGAGTATAATCGTAGCTATCCTTTTCATGAAAGGAATATCTATATTGTTTATGAGCGATTTTATATCCTGCTCCTCGACCAGTTTGATAAAACTTTCTCCATCAAAATTGATAGTCAACTCAGGGTGGATATTGTAATGTTTCAACACCCTCGACAGGACCCTTGGCAAATGGTTACCACTGCTGACATATTCCAAAGGCATTGGCATAGTTGTATCAAGTTTGTCGAAGGGGGTCAAATTGATGCAATCGAGACCTAGGAATCCAATTTCGGAGTTAATGATAACTTTTTCGCTGAAGTTATTACCCACACTCTTAAATTGAGGTAAAGAGGTTCTTGGTAACTCAAAGCACGAGTTCAACCCAGTTCCCAAGATCAATGAGATATCCTTCGAGTGAGAACTACCAGCGTTACTGTTGAAACTGGAAGAGCTCGTTATGGTCTTCGACATCTTATTTGTCAAGTGAACCGCTATCGAGTCATTAATAATCTTGTCACTGATTATGAATTTGAGTTTCTTCTTTAGATGGTTTTTAGCAACTAAAGTGTCAAATGCTTCTTGGAAAATGGTTGATATACTGACATCCTTCACTTCGTCTGCTAATTCAAAATCCTTCCCCATTGCCTTAATCTTATTCTCTGAGTTCAATGGGAAACTAAATGTGATCGAGACTGGCATCGTCACAAGACAATCTGCATTGTTGTATATCTCTTGGAAGTAGTCATTTAATCTTTCGAAGATACTCGTGATTGCCTCGTGAAAGAATTGGAAATTAATCAACTTATTCTGGATGATAATGGAATCCATAAATTCCATTCTGTACGTTGGATGAGCCGTAAATAAAGCCATCTTCAAGCTCGTTCCTCCAAAGTCAATAGCCAGAACTTGTCTATGTTGAGATATTTCCTTCATAGAAGAGCTTTTGCCGCTCGAAGGCATGGATATATTAGAAGGCAGCATGGAGATATCACTATGCAATAACCGTTGGTTTAATTCATTCTTAAAAGCAGCTGCAACATCATCGATGGGCATCGCTGGGGCAAAGATGCCTTCCAGATGTTTAATAATTGCTTCTTTTTGTGGGGTCATTAAGCGATGTGTTCGCGTTGAAGTTCTTGGTTATTCTTACTGGAGTAAGATTTATGTTATTAGCGAATGTCAAAGGATCGAGCCTAAATAGAGTAGTGAATATCAATAACCTAGTCTATACTGGTTATTGGAAGAGAGCCTGGTAATACTGGTGGGAAACTTGGTCTCTTAAGATGAAGATGGTCCTTGACTTTTGACAAGGCCAAATGTGACGGTACAAATTCCTTCTCACTTTTAAATAAAGTGATCCTTCAAGATATTTTCGCGGTTTGAAAGAAAACGGACTGCATCAATTTAGTCCCACATGAGGTAAAGGGCTAGAACTAAAAATAAAATGCACGTTCAAGGAAATTTATCAATAGGCACAGTCCCCTGCTCGTAGACGAGATCAAATAATGAAAAAACCGATCAGGTAATTTTTTCGAAAAGGGAACAATATTAAAAAATCATTCGGCTGGCAACATGTAAAATGGCTTGCATAGTTGTTAGCGGGTACCGATCTGGAAGCATAATATCCTTCGACCGTGTCTGAATTAAGTCGAAGTACATTCTTAGGAAAAAAAATGTCCACACACCAACCATTCTATTATTAACTGGTGTGGGTTTAGCGATATGGTGAAGTTATTCTTGCCCGACAAAATAGCAATATTGTATTTAAGTTTCCATTATGGTTAAATTTCATGAGTCCTGATTTTGTGTATGTCTTTCTGGTGTGTGCGCACGTCCTAAATATACCATAAAAAAAGAGAGAGATAGCAGTAACAATCGGTGCTAATGTGGCGCCAAAATTAAAAAGAGAGACTACGTTTACTTGTGTAGCTCGTGCCAATAAGCGAGTTCACAATAGTGCTGTCATCCGCTAAAAATACACCTATGCCCTTTAGCAGAATACTCAACGACTAAACAGGCGCGGTTTTTGGACACGTAGCCCTGTGACTCATTGTCTGCCTGATGTCTTCGATGCAGGGATCCTAGAAGCAGTCTTAACAATCTCGTCGATAGATTGTTGCAACATTTTTTGCTTGTATTTAAGACATTTCTCTTGCAAAACAGCCCATTCCTCAGCTTTATTCAAACACACTACGCCTCTATACGAATCCTTTGAGAAACCAGCCTCTTGCCATAGCAACACCCTCCTGTTGAGCGCATTTAATTTGGCCATAAGGTCGTCTACTTGCTGTGAATAATTATCCATTATTGTAGTTGCCACTTCGTAAACGGAATCCCATTCTAAATCCTGGACACGATCCTGGTTTGTCGAGTCACTGATGAGATCAGTGACTTCTCTCAATTTGGCGATGATAGAGTTATTTTTTATAGCTAGTTGGCATTGTTCCACGTTTTCCTTTGATTGCCACTTTCCCTCGGAGAGAGCCAGTAAACCATCACCAATGGCACTAGTTTCTTGTCTGGGTGTGTCACACTCGTTAGTATCAGCTCCATTTTGCTCCATTTTTCAATACCTTTTGCACTTGGAGGTCCAAACGTTTATCATTGATAAGTGGTAAGAAAAGTGGTGAAATAGCCGCTAGCCATGCTTTCGTTATATATCGACCATCGTTCAGTAAAGAACAAAGCCCTAAGTCAAAGTATAAGAGTGAATATATATGTATGTAGATGAGTGTCTAGTTTATGATGATGCGGAGACACCGTTTTAGAATAAAATGGTGGACGTAGGGACCACAATTTCATGTAAACTTTCTTGGTCGTCCAGGTCACTAAAGGAGAGGTTATCCAATTCAATATCTTCATGAAACTGCGATTCGTTCGAAACAGTCCTCAGCAACGTTCTTCTCTTTAGTTCACTGGTTTGCGCTGCCAGTCCCATATCTGGATCAGCCATTTCTTTAACGTCCTCGGTGTTCAAAGAGTTGTTCTCTGAATATCTCGTGGTTTCACCGTTATTGCTAACGTTACGTTCACTCGAGTTTGTTACATTTGCCAAGTCCTCTGTTTGATAGTATCCTAAAAAGAGTTCGTTAGAAGAGTCTGCTGTGATGGCTTCGTTATGTGCCACACACCATTCAAGACCAGACCAAACGAGACTGGAGATAACGAAAAACACTGCTAAAGCCCACAGACACCCGAACCATCGAGTGTTCAAATGATATGAGAACCCAAAATCCTTCAATTCAGATTTAATTTTCCTCTGAATAGAATAATTGACCGAGGTAAGGACCACGAAAGATGTTAACCCACAGATCACCACCACAACGGATAAGAAAGACAAGGTATGCAACAGGAAATGCTCCTTCCAAATGTTTAGCTTCCGGTCCTTAATGAAGTAGTAAACGAACATTCCAATAAACTTACACAGCTCTAGACCCATCGTGACATACAGCAGCACGACGATATTGCCCTTCAACCTTTTCAAGTAGTTGATGTACTTCGTGTATGGAGCCGTCAACCCGTTCGTGGCTTGATCTTTGCTATACGCATAGTCCAAAACAATATCCAAACCGAGGCTTGACAAGACCTGTCTATAATCTAAGAGATAAGTGGTATCGTACCAGTAACAACGGTAATCAACCGTGGAGTTTTGCAATTTAACAGTTGCACCACCGGGTGTAGTGACCTGCACTGTGCTGTAAAAAGCATCACACCGCCCATATAACGACGCAGTAATAAACTGCGGCACATCACGCAACTGAGTGGTCGAATAAGCAGTCAAAATATAGACCTCAGCGGTCGTAAGCCCAACACCATTGTTAATATCGTTCGAGGCAGTATTCTGGATAGTATCCTTCAAAGCATTGAAGATCCCTGCAGCAATATTGCTTGAAAAAGTGTCTAACCGTGACATGTACAGTGTATACGGATACGTGATCGGGCCCAGAGACACAATCATGCCGAGGATAAGGATCATCAATGAGCTCACGATTCTGATCACTTGGACCAACCGTTCCAATGCAGTTAAATTTTGAAATGGCCTCAAAAGAGACCTTCGTATCCTTGTAAATCCGATGTCCATGGCACTATATTCATACACGCACGCTCTTCATCAACCTAAGCGAATCAGTCTTAACAATCTTTTACTGTCTCGATCGGAACCAACAGAGCCAATAGAGTCCCAGGATCCCAAATATTATACTCCACTACGGTTCTCAGCGGGTCTACTAACCATCCACCTCAACACAGACACATACTAGATTCCCTACCGGTGGATGGCAACTGTTCAACTAGCATAGCAATGGTCAACGGCCGTGTCTAAGCCAGTGATTCAGCTTTGAAACACGTGATCTCGCGAACTGCATAAACAATTACCTACGAGAACGTTGACCAGGCGTGTTACAACGTTAAGCTTGTGGTTACCAAGTGGTAATAGGGCTTTTTTGAGGGCAGTAGCTGTGTGAGAGAGTAATTGGTTTTTTACTGATTGGAAGTGAGCCTTCTTACGTTGTTAGGCCTGATATTGTTGGATTAGAACGCCAAAATTGCAGATAAACGACTATTGGTTAATATCCGTATACAACGTGTTATGCCATGGCTACCACATTTAAAGACTTGGAAGGCTGGAGTGTCATTACCCTTGATGAAAACGGGAAGATTATAAATGGTTCTAGACGAAGGTCGAGCAAAGAGGGCTATTTGAAGAATGTGATTATCCAAAATGAAACCGAGAGGGATGTACGGTTTGGTAGAGGTGACAGTATCATAATGAATGATAAGGTGACGGGGACATTTTCCGCTTATTTGATCCAAGAGATCCGTGAGCACACTCTAAACAATGTGGTAGAGATCTGGGCATTCTCGTATTTGAGATGGTTTGAACTTAAACCTGAATTATATTATAAAGAAATTAACCCGGGCCAGTCCACGGACGGGTTGACAAACGAGGAGGTTGTGGATTTCTTCTTGAAGAATGTCAACAAAGAAGAACTATATCTGACTGCGGAACTTTCTGAGATATGGTTAAAAGATTTTATTAGAGTAGCCAACGTTAAAAACTTGGATGAATGGGAAACTACTGCAAACGAGCGGGTAGATAACAAAGATTTCTTGGTTCAATATATATGTGAACCTACGGGCGAAAACTTTGTTCACATTGACATCTCTAAGGAGACCAAGATCTTCTATAACTCAGACCCGAAGGCTTTTGAAGAGAGGTTAAAGCGAATATCTGATCCATCAAATAATCTTGTAACGTCAGCAAAAAAAACCAAGAATAACATCCCTAGTAATGGCAATAAACGGGACTTTACCAGAGAGCCATCTCCAACTCCATCACAAAATCAAAACACGATTAACAGCTTAAAACCAACAACTTCACCTTCACCTGCAGAAACAAGTAAAGAAACCAGAGATAATAAGACACAATCACGCAGGCGTAATTACAAGAGGGAGGGTCCAAACATAGAAGCGAATGGTGTGGGGCATCATACTCAGATAGAATCTCCACCAGAAACCCGCAGCGTCGAAGATAATTCAGATTCCGAGTATGCTAGTGCTCATGAAGACTTAGAAGTACATCCTTTAACAAAACAAGAGCCTAAAGAAGGTAACTCGCGAATTGACGATGAGCACAATGACTCCATTACTGTTCGTAATCCAAATGTAACCCAGGAGGACGGTACAATTGGTCGTAAGAAACCCGAACCAGGTCAACTTAAGGAGAAAGACACTAGCTCTAAGATAGCTAGAAAGATAATTATACAAGATTTACCCAGCAAAGAAAAGCCTGACAAGGAAGTTGTGCAGGGTTCATCAAGCAAGGAAGAGACTGACAAGGAAGTTGTGCAGGGTTCATCAAGCAAGGAAGAGACTGACAAGGAAGTTGTGCAGGGTTCATCAAGCAAAGAAAAGCCTGACAAGGAAGTTGTGCAGGGTTCATCAAGCAAAGAAAAGCCTGACAAGGAAGTTGTGCAGGGTTCATCAAGCAAGGAAGAGACTGACAAGGAAGTTGTGCAGGGTTCATCAAGCAAGGAAGAGACTGACAAGGAGGTTGTGCAAGATTTACCCAGAGAAGGAGTAACTGGCAAACATAATGTTTCAAGCGATACCGAAATTGAGCATGAAACCTTTGTTGCAACGGAAGTGAAATCAAATGATGGAACTGAGCAAATGGGTGCAAAACCAAACGCAGGGGAAGAAGTAGATACAGCTGGCAATGTGGAAACTCCACCAATAGAATCAAGACCCTCGGCCTCGCCTTTACAAGAGGATGCTGGCCCCAGTGTTGCAGAAAAGGCCACCGGTTTGACAGAATCTAGTGTTGCAAATAGCTCAAGTGATGATTTAGCCCATCCTAAGAAAGAACGGAGGAAGAGAAGTAGGCAACCTGATAATGATCTTAAAAACGACTCTTCATCACCAAAGATGTTGAAATTAAGTACCGAAAACAACACACCTTCTCTTTTGAAAGAATTACAGACCCAACACAATGACTTGCAAGAGAATGTCAAGATTTTACAAAAAAATATAACATCTGAGATAAGGATGCTATTAAACACACCAACTGAGTCATGTAAACGTGGGCTAGATGGAACTGGTAAGTCTGCAGTCCTTAGAGGACTGCCAATATCACCGTACATTTCTGAACTGACCGAGGATCCAAAGTCTAATGCCGAATTGAAGACTTCGCCTGTAGCGAATGGGCTAAACGCTTTTCAACCTCTGGCTCAAGGGCAGAAACTTCGAATACCCAGCAAAAATGGCTCGCTAGATTTGGTTGCTATAAATAACAGATCGAGGAAGCGTCTTTTAGGAGTTAAGCAGCAACCCACTATTTTCAGTAAGTTCAAATCCAGGATCATTACCTGTAGTAAACCATCCAAAGATTTGGATTTAATCCGAAGTGTTGAACAAGATATTAACGCTCCCTTTCAAAAAGAATCTGTTACTAGACTATATTTGAAGTTACTCGAAGCCTTACGAAATGATGTAAATAAACCAATTACAGTCGAAGGCCCATGTGAATCCGAGAAGCCTATTCTCGTGGAAGCCGCCATCAAAGAACTTATCTCCTCAAGAGAGAAGAATGAAATACAATTCTTTCAATTAATTAATATAAGTGCAAGAATCGCAAAAGACAATTCCAGTTGTTTTAGTGCATTATGGAAGTTAATATCTAAAGAGGAGCTTGGGGATATAGCTGCAATAGAAGCAATGGAGTATTTTTTCACAAAAGTTCCAAAATCGAAGAAGCATACAATCCTTGTTGTTTTAGATGACATCGAACAGCTACAAGTCATGGAACATACTCTATTGACCAAGCTTTTCCAATGGTCTGATCATTTGAATTCCAATTTACTTCCTTTGTTCATGACACGCGATTTTGAGTCTGTGTCTCACAATGTGCCCCCACATCTTCTGAAGACTGCCAAGAGTTCTATTTTGACTGTGAACCCAATTTCTAAAGCAGAATTAGACAGTGTAATTTTTGATAAACTTAAGTCAACCACTTCTGTCTTCCATATACACTTAGTCGGAGGTCAATATCAAATATCTGACAGCAGTATGGGAAACAATAGTCAAGCTTTAACAAAAATAACCATCTATGGTGCTTTAGATAATAACCTTAAGGATATTGCTACCAAAATGGTTGAGAACTGTTCGACTTTTGCTTCATTTATCCAGACATATAATGAAGCAATCGAGTTCGCCAAGTTACGCTTTGTGAAAGAAAAAAACGAAGAGAACCTAAACACGTCAGAGAGTCGCCTAGGATTAGAAACCAATTTTCAAGTCTCGGAGGCCGATATCGATCAAGCAATCCGGAGAAGTGTCTTGTATAATTTGTCCACGATCATAGAAGCATGGCCATTAATCGATAAATTATTCCTATCCGCAAGCATTTTGCATACGAAGACAACCCAATGCGACACTATGACCATTAGAGATTCTGTAGAAAAAATGGTCGAAGTAACAAACGGCGGACAGTCCATACCCTCCTTTGAATCTTTGAAAATATTCTTTGCAGGGACTGCAAATACGCTTGATTATAAATCTTTAAGCGTGATATCTTGGAGTTCTGTCCTGAAGAAAATAGTTAATACAGGTATTGCTGAGATCGTAAGTGAACAATCTGAAGGTTCTGATATCGACTCAATAGAATTCCAATGGCTATACGATTGTAATGATATGAGTGATATATTCAGAGATAAACTGGTTTGAAAGAAGAGCCCTTAATTTTACTTGTAATAAGAGTGGAAGAGATTTGTAGAACATATAGCTTCTATGTATATACCTATGCGCACTTTCCAAGATGAGAGTTTCTATAGAGAGGCAACAATGCTAAGGTATTAATCAAAACAAGAAGCAAGACACGCCCTCCTCAGATGGCTACCTCTTGCCGTTACCCAAATCCTTATAGATTAATAGTGGATCGCCAATATCATTGATCTCAGGGATTGTCAAATGTAAATCACAGATCTTGGCTAATGCAATCTTGAATATTTTTTGAATGTTAATTGATAATGCAGATGAAGTAAAGATCAAAGGTGCATCCATGACTTGTGCGTATTTCATACAAGTCATCGATATCTTTTCTTGATACTCTGGGTCCTTTTCAATGAAGAGATCGAATTTCGTGCCAACAAGGATGGACACCGCTTGGCTGTTCAACCCGTAAGCTTGTCTATACCAACTCTTCACTGAGGTTAGCGTCTGCGGTCGTGTCAGATCGAACAAGAATAGGATAGCCATCGACCCAATTGACGCAATTGGTAGCATATTCAAAAACTCCTTCTGCCCGCCCAAATCCATGATTGAAAAGACCAACTCGCTGTCTTTAACTTTGATGCGTTTCTTCAAGAAGTTCACCCCCAAAGTTTGCGTATACTCTTCATCGTAGTAATCCTGGACATATTTCACCAGCAACGTTGTTTTCCCGACTTCGGCATCCCCAACCATGCCAATCTGGACACCAAACGCCGTAGAGTCGCCAGCGGAATGCGCACTCTCTAGGTCACTGTTCTTCAGATCCTCGCTGGACTTTCTTTCCATGAGCCACAAGACAAAACTATGATAACAGTCACTCCACTCCAAATTGCTAAAACACACCCAACTGCGACCATTCACCAGCAATTGACCACGTTGGCGCTCCCAAACGTGCAACTAACAATCCTTTAAACATGGCTGGAAAGGTAAACATCAAGACACGTTACTTATCCAAGACTGCTTTTGAGAGTCCAAATCCAAGTACACCCATACATATTCAAGAAAGGGAGAAGGAAGACCGTTTTTGCTTTTTATTTTCAAAATGGAAAAAAACGAAAGCCGCAAAAAACTCGATTTTGACCAATTTCCCTATTATAGTAAACATGTCCGCAAAGGGCAGTCTGTGAAAAATTTCAGCGACGCTCTCGTCTTGCAATGGGATGGGCACGCGACTCTGTACGGTGGGACTCTCTGATGGTGAGTGCACCAGGCATGGAGTATGGGCGATGTACCATGTGTGCAAGATAACAATTGACAAGTAGAGGTATATTCTTGTCACTCTGTTTGTCATCTAGTATCCAGAAAGACCAAGCAAGCTAAGAACACTATAACTAATCATGGCTGTTGGTAAGAACAAGAGATTGTCGAAAGGTAAGAAAGGTCT